>JAECUM010038674.1:0-33081 GCA_016617855.1 Megalonaias nervosa | reverse complement strand
AATGTGTCTCTTATATTAGCATATAATGGATGCATTCCTTTGTTTGACCCAGCCAAAAATATATCTTCTTTTTGAAATTGGTGTTTAGACCCTTAACATTCATTGACAAAATTTTATTATGTGTATCCATTTTTATTTTGTCTAAAACTTTCACAGAGCTTTATATAACTTTGTATTATAAAACTGGTAGCATGAAATTCACTCACATATATCTTGAGATATGCTCTCACACAAAAAGCAGGAAATTAAGGAAGAAAGAAAAACAGAAATGTATAGCATAATGTCATGCACAAGTGGACTTGGTAACTTCATTATACGTTATAGGTAACATGCACAAGTACACAAGTACTTTACACAATTGCAATTACAGCATAATTAAAAGAACATTATGTTATTGCAGACAATAGGAATAGATGAGATAAAATTATGTGCAAATAGTATATAAAAAAAACAAAAACAAGGACATCGTTGCATGTTATATTCAAGTTGAACATTTTCAGTAAAGTCACCAAGCTGGGGATCTCAAAAGAAGTCACTACATGGATCATGGAAATCTTTTTCAAGCACGAGTGTGTTGTAACTGGCACTTTTGTTTAAATCTACAATCTTCCTCAATGCACTACTTACTCCTTTACTAAAACACCAGAGGTACGTGACACAAGTTTGATACTAAAATGGGCCAGATGTATAAAAGGTACCTGACAAAAGGTTGCTTCTAAAATGGGCCACATTTATAAAATGTACCTGCCACAAGTTTGCTTCTAAAATGGGCCAAATGTATAAAAGGTACCTGCCACAAGTTTGACACTAACATGGGCCAAATGTATTAAAGGTACCTGACATAAGCTTGCTTCTAAAATGGGCCACATGTTTAAAAGGTACCTGACAAAAGCTTACTTCTGCAATGGGCCACATGTGTAAAAGGTAGCTGCCACAAGTTTTCTACTAAAACTGGTCCAAATCATAACTGTATTATGTTCATGCAGAGTGATTAGACAGCAGGTATATACATGTTTATAAGTTGAAAAATTGAATTTTCACACCTAGCCTATGATTTCTTTATGGTATTCATGTTCACTAGTACCAGTTTTTAATTTTATTTTACATCTATTCAGATTGCATTTCCTTAAGCCCAGGTCACTGGTATTTTCAACACTGTGCAGCTTTGTTTATACATTGTCATGCAAAGTAACAACCAGTGCAGATATTTCTAAAGGTATCCAACTACTTTTTAGAAGAAAACTATTGCTAATTTGCATTTGTAAGAAAATTGCAACTGCCTCAACGATTTCCACAAACTTTTTTTCCAAGCATTATATTTTCATCATATTCATTTTTAGAGAGCTATCTATATGGCCATGTTTTGTATATGCCTTTGAAAAGACTCATTAAGAGTCGAAAGTGCTCAGGCTATTTAGATACTAGTTTTGCACTGTTCGTTGTCAGATTATTGCATTTATATATATATATATATATATATATATATATATATATATATATATATATATATATATATATATATATATAACTGGCAGATTTTTTTAAAACTTTTCTAAACTTTCCAAAGCTCTATTTTTTTCTTGTATTTTTAAAGTAAATCACTTAAATATCACATTACACATGGTACACATGGTATCTACCTATGTGGGAGACAGTTAAGAACAATCATGGAGCATGTTCTGACCACCTTTGGTATATTCTTCCTTTCTATCTCTTTCTCCCTCTAAATCTTCAAGTGACACTTAAGTTTAGAGCTAAATAAAACTTAAATAAGGAGGACATCTTAAGATAAACAATAGTGAAAAGTCTATCACAATTAGATCAGAACATTTCAAGATATTTGAGTTTCAAAAATGTTAAGGGGAAATAACTTGGACCAGTCTTCTTAATATATGTGAATTCTGTTATCTTCTATTTTTAATGATCTTTTAAAAAGTAGCAACAAATGATAATATTGTTGCACTTTCGAGGTTAAAGATGTGGATGATTGCTGACATTTTGAAAGATATTTTGGATAAAAAAAAAACAACATAAGCATTCAAAATTCAAATTTAAGTGATTTAAATAAAATTTAAATTTCAACAAATCTGAGCATTATATCTGATGGACCTTATCCATTTGTCACTAGTCACATTTTTGAAATGTTGAGGTAACCAAAAATATATTATGAAATAGATTTTTCTTGCTTATATCTCCTGAACAATCAACTTTGTTTTGTTTTAAAAACTAAATTTATACAATTTTATCAGTAATATAAACAATATTTATTCCTTCTGATTTACAGAGGTATTTATATAAAGGTGAATGTCAGTTTGGATGTACTTTTTTAAAATGAAAGAAAAAGAAATGGTTCTAAATGGCTGTTAAAAAAATTGAATTTCTTTTAATTTAGTATTCCTCATCTGGATGTAATCAAAATCAGGAAAAGGTAATACATTTGTGATGAGTTATCTCCCCCTGAACACTCTTTAAATGCTCTTGCCTGTTAAAGCTACTACTCTTTTCAGATTTTGTGATGAAATTTTCACTGTTGTTGTATGTTAAGATGCCCTCCTTCTTTTAATAATGTTTATGTCTCAGCTTCAGTGTCACCTTAATTACGCACATTGTGCATATGTAACAAAGCCTGAAGAATGCAAAAATCATAATTAAATCCTAGTTTTGTCATAACTGTGGTTAAATATTATTTAAATAACAGAATAGACCTTGCAGTGAGCTTCATAAATCCAATATTTTATTATGTCCAGATTTTTATTCAAGGAAGTTTACTGTTTGTGTGTGCGTGGATGCAGATAAGGAGATCAAGATGGTGTGTGCTAATCTCAATGAGTATAGCATGCTTTCATTGTTGTTTTTAGACACTAGAAAATTTTAATTTATTCATGCAATAATTCAATATGAATGCATTTTACCAAGAGGAAAGAAAGTTAATTCTTTAAAGAATTTCAGGAAAAGTATCTGTCATTTCTTATGAAACTGGGTTGCACTTAAATGATTGATCCAAAATAAAAAATTATGAATGTTTAGATTTCAGGTTCTGATGTCTTATAATGTCAAAATAATTATTCCGAATTCCAAGATGTAAATCTTTATGAATTGCAGAATTTTTTAGGAAACTATAAAGTTTGTACTTACCACTCATTCTCATAATAACACCAATATAGTCTGCCCCCCCCCCCCAACTGCACACACACCATCTATGCTCTTTGCGTCATCAAAACTCTTTTTTAAGCATTCCCAGGCTTTTTTTTTACCATTTTAGAACAACACTGATGGTGGCGTCTTTGAAATGCAAGCAAACATTGTTTGTGCAGACAGAAGCTGCAGTAGGCCAGTCAGAATGACATTTGAATTTGTCTTGGAGGCTTCAGGAAGTGTTAGGGTTCAGATGTGAGGAACTAGTATGGTTGCCAGTGACATCATGGAGGAAGGATCTTTTAAAAATGATTGTGGTTTTAAATCAGTGAGATTTTATTTTGATTATGAATCACTTATATGTTTTGTCAAAATGTCTCTATATTATTTTGATGTATTGTTTGTATGAGCATTTAATGGCAGTTAAAAAATATATAAAAATGATTACTAATAATAAATGCTCTAAAATATTTATAAATGCAAGTTTCCTGTTGTAATAAAATGATGGAGACAAATTTTCCTTCTCTGAAAGATTCCATGTCCAACCAGCCTGGACAGTGGTTTAGTGAAAGTGATAAAAACATGTTTTCATACTCCTAGAGAGGAAAATGAAAATTCCTGTTCAGTTGAGTAGGAATTTCATTCAAACTCCATGTCCTTGTTAATAAGAAGTAGAAAATAGGTCGTTTTCAAGATATCAGAGGGATTAATGTTTGATTTCAGCTAGAGTCTGACATTTTATATGGGAGTTTTTAAATTACTCAGTGTATTTTGTTAGCTTTTGTTGTTTCTAAAGAAATCAGGATAGAAAATAAATGCCTTTAAGCTTTTCAGTTTTTCTTTTCTTTTTTAAATATCAAATTTTGCTGCTCAAAAACTATTATTTTCAATAGAAATGATTAGAATGGACATTTCTCTGATTCTTGAATGATATTTCACATTATATCAAATGGAGTTTAAGTCAAGGGAGGTAATGCTGACAGCCTTATTGGAAAATCTAACTCCTCAGTGAATGTTCCCAACCGTTTCCAAGAAAAGAGAGGACATGTATCTGCACTTTCATCCATCCATCTACTGGTCGATCATGTGTCTGTTCCACTTTCCTTTCTGCCCTATGACTTTAAAGCTGTTTGAAGTGAAGGGATAACACTTAGTACACTTGTACATCATCAATACAAGGTATGCTGCATATCACATTGGGGGTCTGTCTTGCCGATGTTAAGGTCACAGTTCAGTATTTTAAGTCTTCTACTCAGTAAATTTAAATCTGTTCAAGACCAAAGGATGAAACATTGTATACTTCTATATCATCACCACTTGGGGGATTGGGTGGGTGGTGTCCTCTCATCTAGGTCCAGGTCAGGGCTCAATGTTAGTTTTCATCACATTTTCCCTTTTGCTGAGACTATAGCTTTAAATCCATTTGAGATTAAGGAATGAAACTTGTATACTTTTACAGCATTGCTAGAAAGACTGTATTACATACTAAATCGGGGTCCTATCATAAAGGCCAAGGTCACAGCTCAATATTTTATGTTTGTATCACATGTTCTCTTCTGTTTTATATTTAAAACTGTTTGAGATTAAGTGATGCAACTTATTACACCAGTACATCATCACTATAAGTGTGTGGTATATGTCATCAGTATAGTTCTATCTTGAAGATCAATGTCACATCTCAGTATTTTACATTTCCATAAGCCTTCACTTTTGCTCTGCAACATTAAAGCCATTTGCGATTGAGGGATGACACTTGGTATTACGTGTACATCATACCTTACATACCACATCAGAAATTATGTCACTGCTTAATATTTTATTTTTCCTATCACAGTTTATTTCCACCTTACAACTCTGGAGCTTCTTTGAGATTAAGAGATGAAGCATGGTATACAGATATCATCATTAATAGGTGTGCTGTGTACTACTTTGCCTGTCTTATCTTTAAGGTCAGTGCCTTGGTATTAAATTTGGCAATGACCCTTTCTTTCCATTATACTTTTGGACTGTTTTAAATGAATGGATGAAACTAGGTATATGTGTGTTCTTCAAGGCTAAGGTTATTGCTCAATATTTTATGTTTTCGTAACACGATTTTCCACTCAGCAAGTTTCAAGGTCAGTGTGATAGGTGAAATAGTTTAGATTTCAGTCACTGCCAGTTTTCTTTCTAATTTAATTAAAGCTTGGCACTTGATGATGTGTTACATTGCAATTTTGAGGTAGCATCCTCAATGACTAGATCAGAGGTCATTATTTTATGGATTCTTTTCTTTCTGTTGTACATCCTAAACAATGTTTTAGGCACAGGGATGACCATGAATCAATTATGCTTTTTCTTTTCATGGTATATCAGTTATTACAAAGTTTTATCTTCAATGTCAAGGCCACTGTTCAATTTTATTTGCACATTTTCTGCATATTTTCTCCAATACCAAAATAGGGCAACACATCTTGGTTACTTTTTATGTATGCACAGTAACTTTACATATCTGTTTTAAAGGTCACAGTTAACTATTGTTATTAAGAAATCTTGTCATCTCATATGGAAATGGAGGAAAAAGTTTACTAAATTTACTTGTTGCAGTACTAAAACTTCAGGAATTCAGTGAAAGTAAATTTTATCAGAGAAATATATTTTTGATATAAATGTATTATTCTTCAAATAATATGAAAAATGTACAAATTAAATATCAATAGACAATAGGGCAGGTGTGTATTAGTTTCCAACCATTTCTTTAAACTTGTGTTCTGTTTAAAGCTACAAAAACCCATTAAAACTGGCATATCTATATTTCCTTCACATTTCATTTATTCCACAAAAAAACATTTAAGACTGCACCTGAATTTTCATAGTACGGTAGTTTTTAAATGCAGAACTTCCATTGGCAAGTATTAATAGTCGGGTGATACAGTATCATATAACGATCCATAAATACAGCAATATACACTGTGTCATGCTGTCTCAAAGTCTTCAGATGGACAGGAGAGACAAAAGCTCTCAGGGATTTGCTTATACAATCTGATCGCCAATGTAAATATTTAAGTACATCTTTTGTAAAAAATTTAACAAATATTTTAACTAAACCATTTTTACCAAATTACTATTGATTAGTTCTACTAGTTTTTGCTTAATTATATATATATATATATATATATATATATATATATATATACATACACCTCCTGGAAAAATCAAGAAAATTGAAAAATGTAAAATAAGTGCAGCCATTGTTATGATCTATTTCTTTCTACATCTTCATTTCTGAAACTGCAGTAACAACTCAACTATTAATGTTGTTGGGGCAACATTGGTGGAAAAGAAATTTAGTGTGTATTAATCTATCTTCCATCATCATTGGCTATTATTAGCTTCTCAAAATTCAAAGGACAAATTTCAACTGAATTTGGAAGTTGGCATAAAGAACTATTGATTTTTTAAAGAGGATGCTGATTTGCCATCCAATATGGCCATCATCACTAAAATATACAAACTTTTCAGTAATTACATTCAAAAACTGCTTAACTGAATTACACCAAATTTGACAGGAAGCATTCAGATATGATCTGAAGGGTCTTCAAATATTTACAATTATTGAATGTCATCAAATATAGCTGCAATTACAAAAATGAGCAAAAGCAACAGTATCTTCACAAATACTACATGATAGAATTTTACTAGGTGTGTTGCATATTACATTGAATGTGGACACAGTATGACTAGCTTGGTCTCTCTTTTATTCCATATTCAGATTTACTACAATATTCAACTGATTTTTGTCTTCTGTCTTTCTGTTTATTTTGCATTTGGCTAAAACCTATAGATGGAATATAATAGGGAGCATTTCAATCATTAACTTTCAAAAGTCAGGGTCATGGGAAAATATTCACACTTTCTGTTCTGTGCTGCATCTTTACAGCCATTTGAAATGAAAGATGGTATATTAATGTATCATATCTATTGAAGGTATGTCATGTACAGTTTTTATATATCAAAGCTCATTATGTTATGTTTTGCTTTATACCATCCTTTTTAATCTATAACCTGAGACTACTCTTGCTAAATGGATGAAGCTTGGTGTACATGTACTTATGTATCATCACTGGTATGCTGATTACCAGATTAGGGTCCAGTCTTCAGAGTCAGCATCACAGATAAATATGTTGGCTTTGATTTGTATTTTCTTCTCCTCTATCACTGACAGTTTGTTTAAGATAAATAGATGAAACTTAGTAGAATTGTATTGTATACCATATTGTACTATCTTCAAACTTGTCAACATTTTACAAAAGAAAAGCTATTGGAAATACAAGGATGAACTGTGCTACACTTGAATTTCTTACTTTGGTGGCATCTCATGTACCAAGAACATAATTATATTGTTAATGTTACTGTGTTGCTGATAAATCCCCGCCCGCCCCCAACTCACAGACTTCCTGGGTTTTTACTCTGATAGAGCCATGAAACTTTGTTACTTTCCATGTCTTCTGACGGCTCATTGACAAAAGTAACAGACTTCATCATAAACATTTGGTGACCTTGGTGTGGTAGGAAGAGGACAAAAACTCACCGAATTTGCTTGTTAATTTTCTTTTCAATCATCAGAAAAATCTTTTCTTAAATGTATTATTCTGTCAATGACTCAATGCAAAGGATGAGACTGTGATACGATCCCAGATTTTTCCTCACACTTTGAAATATAACAAGTAGACAGACCAAGTGCTTTGAACAAACTTGGTGAATAGCTTGCATTTGGGGCAATAAAAACATCCTGCTGATTGAGTGTTTAAAGATCAAGGCAACTGACATAAAGAAGAACAAACTATTTCTGCAAAATGACTTTAGTTCTAGGCTGAGACCCTTTACCAAACTTTGTGGATGGCAATAAAATTCAAATGGACATTGATATAATAGTCAGGACAATTGTATACTTCTTTCCAAGTTAATTCTGACAAGGTACAGAAGTGAAACACATAACTACTCAATCAACTATGCATTTTCCCTGAAAAACAGATTTACCATTAACAATTTTGCCACATACATAAAACCTTCACTCATGAAGAATTATCCGAAATAAACAAACATTAGCTGGCTTGGAAAGAGTTTCCACACCATCTGTGTGAAGTAAAATCCAGGACACCCTTAAATACTGTGCAAATATACAGATTTTGAAGATTGTGTTTTGCATAATTTTCACGATGTAATAATTGAAATTTTTACAATGCAGATAAATAATACAATCTTAATCAGAGGAGTTAAAGCAAGGGAACACCTTTTCAGAGGAGACGATGTGTTCAGAAGTAACAACATTAGTTGTAAATGTTAAGAGCAAGAGATACAAAGATCGTATAAAAGAAAAGAGATTACCAATGGTATTATGGTGGAGGTGGTGGACAAATTAGGATAATACATAATGAGACATAATATGGAAAAAAAATAAACTCAGTTTAACATTCCAGTGAACCAGAATATTTAAAGAATATCAACGAGATAAAATTGACAATACTAAAACTCAGTTTTGACATACAAGCATCTGGACATGTTGAAACTGCACTCTACAATTTGACTGTGATGACACTCTTAAAAGATACAGATAACAGTGTGATATAAAATCAATTAAAAGGGAAGTGAGGATTGCTTCATCTGGTTGTTGGATTTCATGCTGTCATTTGATAAATGGAAATACACCTGAGTTGGCAAAATCAGTAGCAAAATTCATGTTTATTTCCTTATTTGAAAACTGCTGTCAAAATGTAAAATATCTTTATTCAGTGATGACGCATTTAAATCAAATATTAACATCACAGAATTTAAGCAATTTAATTTTATCTGTAACAGTTTTAAAGCCCACCATGGCATGACTGGAAATACATTAAAAGCAAAAACAAGTACTTCACTCTTGTGTTAGTTGTTTACAAGCATAAATACACATACTGTTGATTGTAGGAGAATATTGCCAACTGATTAAATGAATTCTGTGAAGAAGACAAATAAAAGCAATTAGGATAAACATACTTTTTTCTGCAAGATAGCAATTGTCTGACAGATGAAATTATTTCATGGTTAAATCAAAGTATCAGATATCTGCATTTTAACTGTCTGATTTGATGCTACCAGACTGTTTAAACCCAAATAATGTAGTGCTCAACAAGGTGCATTCCATCACCAATTGTCATGAATCTAGGTACATAAAATGTAGGTCAGAGTGGCCTTCTTTTGTATTAAGGGTGTGGTATTAAAACAGATTCAAGAAATCATGCAGTTTGATGATTTGTATTTTCTTCTCCTCTGTCACTAACAATTTGTTTGAGATAAATAGATGAAACTTGGTAGAAATTTTATTGTATACTATATTGTACTATCTTCAAACTTGTCAATATTTTACCAAATAAAAGCCATTGCAAATACAAGGGTGAACTGTGCTACACTTAAATTTCTTATTTTGGTGGCATCTCATGTACCAAGAACATAATTATATTTTTAATGTCACTGTGTTGCTGACAAATCCCCCCCCCCCCCAACATACAGACCTCCTGGACTTTTACTCTGATAAAGCCATGAAACTTTGTTACTTTCCATGTCTTCTGACAGCCATTGACAAACGTAACAGACTTCATCATCAGAAACTTTTGGTGACCTTGGTGTGGTAGGATGAGGACAAAATCTCTCTGAATTTGCTTTTTAACTTTTGTGTCCATCGATCATCAGAAAAAATATTTTCTTAAATGTATTATTCTGTCAGTGACTCAATACAAAAGATGAGACTTTGATACAATGCCAGATCTTTCCTCACACTCTGAAATATAAGAAGTAGACAGACGAAGTGCTTTGAACAAACTTGGTGAATAGCTTGCATTTGGGGCAATAAAAACATCCTGCTGATTGAGTGTTTAAAGATCAAGGCAACTGACATAATGAAGAACAAAATATTTCTGCAAAATAACTTAAGTTCTAGGCTGAGACCCTTTACCAAACTTTGTGGAAGGCAGTAAAATTCAAATCAACATCTATACAATTGTCAGGACATTAATACTTCTTTCCAAGTTAATTCAGACAAGGTACATTAATGAAACACAAAACTACTTAATCAACTATGTATTTTTCCTGAAAACAGATTTACCATTAACAATTTTGCCACATCCATAAAACCTTCACTCATAAGGAATTATCCAAACTAAATAATCATTAGATGGCTTGGAAAGAGTTTTCACACCATCTATGTGAAGCAAATCCAGCACACCATTTAATAGTTTGCAAATATACAGATTTTGAAGATTGTGGTTTGCATAACTTTCATGATGTAATAATTGAAATTATATATAGTCATAACAAACACATTTTTTATGTATGCACATCCGTTTTTTTAAACAAAAAAATTATTCGGCAATCTCCATAAACAATCGGTAGTTTCCACATGCCAAACATAGATATGACATACATTTATCCCTTCTACTCAACCTTGCCATTCACGTGTTTAATTTTCCCACATAAATGTTTATGTGATGTATCTTACGGTCGTGCTTTTGAACAGCAAATATGGTGCACTGTATTGCATATGGAATCAACCAAAAGTGTGATGATGGGACAAAAGGGTTCTTTCTTTTTCCGAAAGACACTGTTTACAAGAAAAAGGTGGATTGAAGCTGTGGGATTGAATAGGGTGAGGGATGAGAGAGTTGTACCATTTATGCCGGGTTATAGTCAATTTCTCCCAAAGACAATTCGGCCCAAGACAATTTGGCCCAAATTGGGCTGAAATTAAGACAATTCATCCCAACTTGAAAGACAATTCGTCCCAACTCGAAAGACAATTCGGCCTAACTTAACAATAGTTTGAACAAGTACTTTTTCTTCAAACAATAAGGAGATACTATGTAAGATATATATATATATATATATATATATATATATATATATATATATATATATAAAGAATATAAATCATATGGCGAATAACAGTCCTTTCAAGTGCGCTGGATCCAGCAACGGATCACGTGTGTCAGGGATTGATTAAGATGAATGCAATAAACTCACAATGAACAGTGCAAAACTAGTATCTAACTAGCCTGAGTGCTTTCGACTCTTAATGAGTCTTTTTCAAAGGCAAAAACAAAACATAGACAAGACGAACAAATAAAACAGAAAAACCATTGTGTTTGCGAAACTTTACATGACTGTTTCTACAGGAATTAAACCTTTAAATTTAGTATGTTTCAACTAGTTTATTTCAACTTCTTGCCGATGCTGGAAAATATATGTTATTTATAAAAGCGCTCAGACTAGTTACATACTAGTATGCACTGTTCATTGTCAGTTTGTTACATTCATATATATATATATATATATATATATATATATATATATATATATATATAAAGAATACAAATCATATGGTGAATAAGAGTCCTTTCAAGTGCACTGGATCCAGCAAGGGATCACTTGTGTGAGGGATTGACCAAGATAAATACAATAAACTGACAACAAACAGTGCAAAACTAGTATCTAACTAGTCAGATATTAGTTTTGCACTGTTCGTTGTCAGTTTATTATTATTATTATTATTATTATTATTATATATATATATATATATATATATATATATATATATATATATAATTTATGTAGGACAAAATGTTTTTGCCAATTTTTAAAGGTTCTAAAATAGAATAGGTTTTAGGAAAAAAATTGAACAAATTTAAACAAACTAAACTAAGCCAGCATTGATTCCTTTTTACCTGTATTAATGGTGAATTTTGAAAATAAATTGAAACAATGGAACAGTTTTGAAAGCAACACAATCTAGTGCGTCATGCACGCACATCGATATAAGGCTGAAAAGTAAATTAGTTTTCAATAGTTTCATCTAAATGTTCCCTATCCATTGTTTTTATATTTTATTTTCCGACAACAAGAAGCGAGTACTTCGTCTTGTGAGGATAAATGTACATCATTTCCGGTTGGCGTCCTCTATAGGTGGGAAATCGTAGCTACGGGGGAGTAACAGAGTTGTATACTTCTATTTAGAGTAATTAAATTATTATTTCTTCTTTACACTTGATAATTTGTTTTATTCTTTTTGTGCAAGTGTAACTAATTGTAATCATGTAATGAAAATCTAATGTAAAAAGAAAAATCTTGGAGTGTGACTGGTGACCTTTAACTTTCCAGTGAATCAGAATATTTCAAGAATATCAACGAGATAAAATTTACTATACTAAAACTCAGTTTTTACATACAGTCATCTGGACATATTGAAGCTGCACTCTAAAATTTGACTGTGATGATACACTGAAGAGATACAGATAACAGTGTGATATAAAATTTTGGCAGAATCAATTAAAAGGGAAGTGAGGATTGCTACATCTGTTTTGTTGGATTTCATGCTGTCATTTGATAAATGGAAATACACCTGAGTTGGCAAAATCAGTAGTGAAATTCATGTTTATTTCCTTATTCAAAAACTGCTGTCAAAATGTAAAATATCTTTATTCAGTGACGACACATTTAAATCAAATATCAACACCATAGGATTTAAGGAATTTAATTTATCTGTCACAGTTTTAAAGTCCACCATGGCATGACTTGAAATACTGCATTTGCCGGCCTATAAGACGATACTTTTTGACCAGAAAATTTTAGCTTTGTCTTATACTCCGAATCGACTTATATATGGATTATGTCATCCGAATCGCTTGATCATATTTATCGTATGGAAAATAATTCTCCAAAAGTATGAAAAATAATGTGTAAAAAATATTTCATTTTGGGGAAGAGATCATGTATGAAAAAATATACGATCCCATATTGAGAAGAATTTTAAACAATTACATGATTGTCAGTATTAAAATTTACATAGATCAGATGTAATTGTGCTAAAGCAGCATGCACCAGTAATGTACGTTGTTTGTAATATATGTTGTTTAAATATGATTACATATACGTGCATTAGAACTGACAGGTTAGAAGATGAATAACCTTGACAAAGACATATTCCATCACAATTTTCTTCTTGCATCTGATGATCAAATAAAACTTATGCTCCACTGAGAGACGGACAGACAGACAGAGAGACAGAAAGAGAGTTGTCTTCACTATTGTAAATCTGCAATGTATTGTTCACTTACCCGAGGACTGATCTTATTTATGTACAAGTGCATTTCCATATTCCATTATCAGTTAATACCACTAGGTAAGCAATTCCTTTTAGTTATCCATTATTAAAGAATCACATGGCTTGGAAGTGGTATTTACATTCCAAACTAACACCTGTTTGAGGTCAAGATTTGCCAGACCAGATCAGATTAGTGATGCTACCAATATGGAAATGAGGCTACCCATAGATATTATGAATATGGTACCATATAATGAAAGCAAATGCCAAGTGGTTACTCGTGTACATTTCTCAGCCAGGGACATCTTTTAAACTTGCCGATGGAACTGACAACAATTTAAAGTAATATCTAGCATCAGCAAAGATGAAAAAACAATTGCCCTCTAAGTACAGGAAGAGTGCATGCACTTTTAAAAACAAATCTTATTTGTTGGGAATGGAGTACTATTCCATTATTAATTAATACGACTAGGTAAGCAATTCCATTTAGTTTTAGTCAACACTTCCATTATCCAAGAGTAACCTGGCTTTGTAGTGGTATTTACATGCTAATTAAATATGCTTCAGTTGTATTCAGGTTTTACAAGCTAACACCTTGTCACCATTCGGCAGACCAGATCAGATTAGTGAGACTATCAGTAGGGAAATGAAGTAGTATACTAATAGGCTGATCTTGGACCAGAGACCCAACTCCCCCTAGTAAAACATTTTTTGTGTATCCGATAAATTAGACATTTTTTTGTGTATCCGATAAATTAGACATTTTGTGTACCTGATTGTTTTTGGGGAGTTAGGTCTCTGATCCAAGGCCAGCCTATTAGTCTACTACTGAAATATTTTAAAGTTTAGACAAAATTTCATATTAAACAATGAAATATTATATAATATGGGCTATCCGTCAACGTCAATCCGACATGTTGGATTTGATCTAACAAACAGATTTTGTAAGAGATTTGATTCAATAAAATCAGCCTCATGCTATACTGGCATAAAACCTAAAATAATAAGTGACTGTATTAAAAAGTTGGTTATCATATGGTTCAGTAGGGTTATTCGCAACTGAAAATGACGACCGAATAAGAGGTTGGTCAGATGATTTAATGACATTTATTGACAATATGGTTGATATTTTATTTGATAATGATATACAAAAATTGGAAAGATGATCTACTACTGTTGTAACCATATTTTATGATAATTTTTTCATACCTGCCGACTCTCATTGGTAGGATATCCGTTAACATACTGTCAATAATACGGAACTCGAGTATTAAATCGTCCATATCATATTTTACACCTCGCAAATAAGATCGTATTTGATCAAGTAATTTTTTGTAAGTGATACTTGATGTTTTACAAGCATTTTTTGTTTGTTTGTTTCAAGTTTAGGTTCAATTTTTTTCACAAATGTTGAAAGAGAGACACCGACACCAGATATTATTAATTAACGGATTTAATAATGCTCCACTTGAGATTATACCAGAGCCAGTCATTAACAATGGCAAATATGATATTACTCGAAGTATTCTACGGTAGTATTTATAACATTCTTTTACACACCAGAGGTTTTTGTGATAAAATTTATAATATTGTACTAGTGCGTCAACATCTTGTTTTGGAATTTCTTCTGAAATGTGATTGAAATCGATTATACGTTTTTTCATTATACAATATTTTATGGAAAGACAAAAGTTTTAGTACCAGCAACTGAATCTAGAAACTCGCGGAACTTATTATTATTCGGATCAGCTATAAAAATGCTGTATTTGTTATAAACATCTGACGAAGTATCCTTATATCGTTCATCTGTTAGTACCTCATTTTTCTTTAACCAGGCGTATGAGTCAAAAGTGTTTCCTACTTCATCTTCATACAAATCTGTTTCATTCACTAAATTACTGTAATCGCTTTCTGTTTTATCAATATAACCTAATACCAAGCTTACTTGATCTAACGTGTAATTTTTTAAAACAAGATGTTGTCTGATAATTGCATATGCGACGACGAAATTTGCTAGCATTAATTTTTTAAGTAATTTTGGTTCATTTAGTAGCAGACCAATAGCAGAAGCTATTTTTAAGATTAATGTTTCATATTGTTTTGTGAATATTTTCTCGACTTCATTGTAATAATTTCGTAATGACAATTGCCTAGAGCGCTGGATTGATGGAAATGGAAGATCATCCGCTTCATCTCTATCAAAATAAGAATAAGGCTTTTCTACTAAATCTGTTCCTCTAACTTTATCAAAAAACTTTTCTCGCTCAATATCATTAAGATCACTAATTTCATCGTCAAAATTTTTGATTATCTTTATAGATCTGTCAACAATAATCGGATCAAATTCTGGTCTTTTATATATCATTGGCAAAATTGCGTTTGCGTATGCTTTCATAATTAACTCAGCGTCTAGTTTCATAGTAACGATTTTAATTAGAGTTTCTTTGTCGTGGTAGTACATACCGAGATACTTAAAAATTTCTCGTTTTGAAAAACTATTGTATAACTTCTTGTTTCTTTTTATTCTTATTATTTTAGTTTCCATAGATCTGCTTAGGCCATCATGACTATCTTCTACAGATTTTTTTATATCATCTCTTTTACCGTAAGCTCGTGCTTTTATTAAGTTCGATTTTATTATCAAATCTAAATTTCCAAAATCAAGCTCGAGCAATATCTATTTTAACAGGATTTCAACTTGTTTAAGTTCTTCTAGACAATCATCAGGATGACAGTGTCTAGTTATCACTTCAAAATTTTCTGTTGCTTTTTTTAGTTGTGGTCCCCGCAAATACATAACACGAACGAAATTTTTTCTTCCTCTGACAATGGAGAATTTATCATTGGAATTGAATAATTTTTCTGGTATTTATCGCACTTGCCGCTAGTGAATCATCTCCAACCTTTTAGGCGGGGTTAAAAATATTATCATAAAATTCCCTCGCAACAGTTATAATTGGTGGTTCCGACATTATTTTATAGCATTCGATTAAATTTGATCATCAAGTGTATATATTTGAAATGCGGTCAGTCCCGGAAATAGATGTTCAGCAGCAAAAACATACACTCGAAAATATAAGTACTTGTTGACAATATTTTCTACTGGAATTGTAAAATATTGTACTGTTGAAATATACGTAATTACTGCACTATGTAATGTTGTCCAGTCGATATCATTGTTTGATCCCTCCAATTGCCAATTATAAATTCTCCCAACACTAGAGTTTAATCTGCCGCGCAAATGAAATTGCCAAATAGCAACTGCAGTAGGACATTTAATTTTAATCCAAAAATGTTCAATTTCTCCATTGGTCGTCCACTCATGTCCATCAGAGAAAGCGTAATAAGGATAATTTCCAGGATAATATGCTGATGCGCTTACCTCAAACCCGGCTCGGTTGTCAGTTGCTTTATAAAGTGTTGGAATATACCCAACATTATTTTTAGTTCGTGTTATACCACTAGAGAGACTATCAACATACGCTTTATTTGTCAGATCGTTAGGGTTAACTGGAACGTAAGTCGTCATTATTTTTTTGTCTCTCATGTTTATATTACCTGACATTGGTCCACCGGATTTCTTAAAATATGGGGTAAGTTCTTCCTTTAGCTGAGCATAACTAATAGCATCAGCGTCGGCTTGTGGTGAGGTTGTTGGTAGTCCAGTTATTTTTGAATTATTGCTTATTGCAAGGTTACCTGTCATTGTATCGCCGGCTTTGTTAAGTTTATTATCGTCAACAGATTTTAGTTGTGCATAACTTACAGCTTGTGTTTGATTTAAGCTTTCTGGTGGATATACAATTTCTAACCCAATAATTTTTTTACTCGACATGTTAATATTACCTATAACCGTTCCGCCGATTTTATCAAGTTTGTTATCATCCACATACCTTAACTGTGAATAACTTACCGCTTGTGTATAATTTAAGTTTGCTGGTGGATATCCAGTCTCTAAATTTTTTTTTCCCTGACATATCTAAGTTGCCGCTTAAAGTTCCGCCTGTCAGTGACAACTTATTATCGTCAACAGATTTTAGTTGTGTATAACTCACCGCTTGAGTTTGATTTAAGTTTGCCGGTGGATATCCAGTCTCTAAATTTATAATTTTTTTCCCTGACATATCTAAGTTGCCGCTTAAAATTCCGCCAGATTTATCTAGTTGATTGCCGTCAACGGATTTTAGTTGTTTATAATTAACAGCTTGTGTATCAAGAACATTTATTGGCGGATAATCTGTTTCTAAATCTATTACTCGCTGATTTGACATAGAAAGGTTTCCTGTCATTGTATCACCAGATTTTCTTAGGTATCCGGATAAATCAATATTGCCGTTTGTTATTATAGCCGATGAATCTCCTAATGTTGTTCCAAATTTTGTATAATGGCTCATTATTTATTTAATATGCTACAAATTTTTTATATTAGTCAGTTTAATATAACATAAAATTGTTAACATTAGTCAGTTTAATATAACATAAAATTGTTAACATTAGTCAGTTTAATATAACATAAAATTGTTAACATTAGTCAGTTTAATATAACATAAAATGTATAACAAACAATGGCAAAATTAGCGACAACGTCGTCGCCGATACTAAATTTTGATACAGAGCGGTTGGTGAAACACAAACATAATAACGAACTTCCAGATTGTCATTATCTTATTGTTGGGTGAACTGGATCAGGAAAAACAAATTTGCTTATCAATTTATTCCTTGGGAATAATTTTAATTACGATCGAGTTTATATTTATACAATTAATCCACAGCAAGATAAGTACGAGCTACTAAGCAAATATAATGACAAACTTCGCGATGATCTTGAGGCTGGTGAAGATTTTTTTAATTATCAGACAACCAGAAGATCTTGTTCCGGTTAATCAATTTGATTCGTCCGAGCATAAGATAGTAGTTTTTGACGATATTCCGTTAAATAATGAAGAAATGAATAAAGTAAGATCGTATTTTTCACTATCACGTAATAAGAAATGTAATTCTGTTTATTTAGCCCAAGGTTTTTACAACGTCGACAGATTTATTCGGCGGAATACTGGTTGTTTTATATTATTTCCGGGACTGGACAATGTTGACGTTAGAAATATTGCAAACGAGCAATGTGGCGACGTAACAAAAGATAAATTTATTGAATTATATCATAAAGCGACAGCGGATAAATATAACTTTTTCTTGTTCGATAAACTTACACATAATCCAGCTAAAATGTTTCGATGTTGTATTGAAAATTATTTATAATTTTCCCAATTTTGTTTTATATAAAATTTATATATAATAATTATGGAAAGACAAGCAAAATACAGAAAACATATAGAAAATCTGAAAAAACTTGCTAAATCTAAAGAAGAACTTAGAAAGATGATTCAACAAGCACGAAGTGGCCAAGTGTCTGCAGAGGAAACAACAGCCGCGATTTTCAAACCGGTTACTGAGGCCCTACTTGGAAAACAACCTGAAGTGCAAACAATGTCTCTAGAAGAACTTAAGAAACTACAGGAAAAAGGTTTTTTCGGAATTGTTAGAGAACAACAAGAAGCAGCTGCCGCAAAAATTATTGGTAGATCTGACGAGGGAAAAAAAGACTAGCTGAAGAACTTTCAGCAAATATTGATGATCCTGTTGCTAGACAAGCTGAAATAGATCGTCTGATCAATAATCCACTTGAACTTGAACGAAAATTAGCAAGTTTAACAGTTGGGCCGATTAGAAGAAAGTTAGAAGATATAGAAAAAAAGTTGAAAAAGAAGATTTTAGAAAAAAATTTGATTTTGATAGAAGAAATATGTTTGATAGAATAAAAAATTCCGAATATAATGATTTTAATAAAGAGTATGGATATAAAAATGTTAGATTACATCATATTGCAAAAGATGAATTTGAGGCTGATGAAAATTTAAAAGAACTAGAAGAAATAATAAATAAAGGTGAAGGTGAAGATAATATTAAAAATATAACACCAAGTAATGAAAACTATAAACAAAATATTAGATTACGTCGACACGCAATTATTGCTAACCTTTATAAGGAAGTTATTTTTAATATAACAAAATTAAACAAAAAAAAACATAAAAGTGATACTCACCTTAGTACTATAGATACTGAAGCAAAATTTTATGATGAGGAAAGACTAGATTATGGCAAAAAAGTGTTGGCTGAGGGTAAGAGAATAGTGGTAGAAGAAGCTTTAAAAAGATCACTTGAACAACCGCAAGTAACCGGAACAGGTGTACAAATATTTGCATCAACTGCCGAAATGATAGGGAGATTAATGCTTCTGATATCATCAAAGGAAGCCGGAAATGTTGGCGCTGAAATTGATAATGAAATTATTGATATACTTGATTATTTAAGATCGGAAAATTAATTAACATCTGACGAATACGAAACTTTACACCTTGATTTGATATAAATCAAGGCGATTTAATTTTGTAAAAATGTTATAAATATCAATGTCAACAACATTATTACTAGACTCTAGAAAGATAGCGCAAATTTTTCAGTAAATTATATTCCGCCAATACAACTTGATACTGAAAAACAGTATGAAATTGGACTAATTTCATGTACGTGTTGGTATTCCATGGCTAATGTGAAAACTGGTGTCAATGATGAATTTAGGTTTAGTTTAACTCCAAGACATACGTGGAGATCGGTTAAAATTCCACAAGGGGCCTACAACATAAAAGATTTAAATAAAACAATACGCGAATTAATAACGAAAAATGGAGGAGACGCTGAAAATTTTGAGCTAACACCAAATTATAATACTTTACGCGCCAGAATAACATTTAAAAATAATTTTGGAGTAGATTTTTCACCAGAAAAAAGCATAGCGTTGCTGATTGGATTTCCTCGCCTTAAATATGGATCTAGCAAAAAACCTGCAACATTTGACGGTTTATTTCCGGTAAATATAACTGACGTAAATACAATACTGATAAATTGCTCCATTGCAACTGGATCTTACTCAGCTCAGGGCAGTAAAGGACAAACGATATATAGTTTTTCGCCAGATGTTCCACCGGGATCGCTCATGCAAATTAATCCGCGACAAGTTGTTTATTATCCGCTAAATATTGAAAATCAAATAACGAGTATAAATATGCAGTTGACAGATCAATCTGGACGACAGCTGGATCTGAATAACGAGGTTGTTACTTACTATTTACACTTACGCACAATCACTTCGTGATTGGCTATTGCGACTTCGTGATTGGCTATTGCGACTTCGTGATTGACATAGTAAACATATTTTAGGAATTGTAAGCTTTACAAAAATTTAGGCAACCTCAGATATAATGAAACAAAAAAAAGTTTATCGAAGAAAAATAGTCGGAGGATTTTTGGGAAATATATTTGCTAAAATTATTGAAAGTATTCCCGGAATCGCGCATAAAGTTACACCAATTGCACTCGACGCGTCAAAAGCTTCTGCAACTGGAGCCGCATCTGCAGCCGGAACTGCAGTAGGACAAAAAATAACGGATAAAATTAAAGGCAATCCACAAAGTGGATCACCACCAACAATCAAACAGGTTATATCAGAAATAGCTCCAACAAAAGAAACTCAACGTGCTATGATAACAACAACAAAAAAACTTTTATCACCCAAGGGCAAGCAGATTATACAAAAGTTAATATCTAAAGTAACAACACCAATTACATAGTAACCGTTAGAAAATTATGTAATCTAATAAATAGAAAAATGTCTGTCAAAAATTATCTCGATTTAACAGAAACTTATGACGAGGACAACACCGTAACAGAATTTGAATATGTTGAGTATCTCGACGAAAATTTTAATGAGCCAAATAAAGCTGGCGTCAGAACATTTAATACCCGGGACGAAGATGAGTTTCTACTGCCACACAAGGCTGTATTGGAAGTTCGTGGCCAGATTATGACAATAGCTAATGTACCTGTTGCAATTGCATATTATACTAATCACGCTAGTAGTTTGAGTAGTAAGGCAAGAGAAATAGTTGAAATACTACGTATGAAAGCTGATAAAGTTATCTCACAGGACATAAAAGATCCTATTGAGAGACAAACTGAATTAAGTCGGTTGGTTGATGATTATGATGAACTTCGTGCAACGTTAGATGCAGCTGAAAGAAAAGAAAAAGAAAAAACTGGAACTGGTGTAAAAATATATACATCAACTGCTGAAATGATAGGCAGATTAATGCTGTTGATATCATCAAAGGAAGCTGGTAATATTAGTGTTGAAATTGATAATGAAATTATTGATATATTAGATCATCTAAGATCAGAAAATTTATTAGCATCTGACGAGTACGAAACTTTACAAGCGATTTAATTTTGTAAAAATATAATAAATAGCAATGTCAACAACATTATTACTTGACTTTAGTACAGCTGCGAAAGATAGCGCAAATTTTTCAGTAAATTATATTCCGCCAATACAACTTGATACTGAAAAAAGTATGAAATTGGACTAATTTCATGTACGTGTTGGCATTCCATGGCAAACGTGAAAACTGATGTCAATGATGAAATTTCATTTGCTTTGTCAGTTCCAGATATTATAGGAGGCAAGTTAAAAAAAATCAAAATTCCACGAGGAGCTTATAATATCATTGATCTAAATAAGACAATAAAGGAGCTTATGCAAAATGAGAAGATAAACTCTGATAATTTCGAGTTAACACCAAATTATAACACGTTACGCGCTAGAATGACATTAAAAGATGCTGAAGTAGTTGATTTTACATCAGCAAGAAGTATCGCGTCGTTAATCGGATTTAAACATCTAAATACTTATTATGGTGCTGCTGCTAAAGGTATTGATTACAAAAATCCAGTAACCACATATGACGGTGAACTGCCGGTAAATATAACTGACGTAAACACAATATTAATAAATTGCTCTATTGCTTCTGGATCTTACTCAGTCCAGGGCAGTAAAGGGCAAACAATATATAGTTTCTCGCCAGATGTTCCACCAGGTTCTCTCATGCAAATTAGTCCACGGCAAGTTATTTTTTATCCGCTAAATGTTGAAAATCAAATAACAACAATAAATATGCAGTTGACAGATCAATCTGGAAGACAGCTGGATCTGAATAACGAGGTTGTTACTTATTATTTACACTTACGCACAATCACTTCGTGATTGGCAATAAAAATTATGCAGCCTCAGATATAATGAAACAGAGAAAAAAAATTTATAGAAGAAAAATTATTGGTAGATTTTTTGGAAATATATTTACTAAAGTTATTGAAAATGCTCCGGGAATCGCGCGTAAAGTAGCACCAATTGCACTTGACGCAGGTAAAGCTTTTGCAACTGGAGCTGCATCTGCCGCTGGAACTGCGGTGGGAAATAGCTGACAAAATTAAAGGCGCACCGTCTACATCTGAGATAAAACAAGTTATATCAGAAACCGCTCCAACAAAAGAAACGCAACGTGTTATGATAACAACAACAAAAAAACTTTTATCACCAAAGGGCGGGCAGATTATACAAAAATTAATATCTAAAGTAACAGCGCCGCAGTGACAATTTTATATAATCTAATAAATAAAAAATGTCTGTTAAAAATTATCTCGATTTAGCAGAAACTTATGACACCGATGACACTGTAACAGAATTTGAGTATGTTGAGTATCTCGATGAAAATTCTAATGAACCAAATAAAACTGGTATTAGAACATTTAATACCCGAGACGAAGATGTATTTCTGCTGCCACATAAGGCAATGTTAGAAGTTCGCGGTCAGATTATGACAGTAGCTAATCCGCCTGTTGCAATTGCAGCTGGAACAGAAGTAGCTCTTATAAATAATGGCTGGTGCTTATTTAAAAGTGTCCGATATCAACTAGCTAATCAAACTGTTGAGGATATTTCAAGTCACTTACAAGTTGCAAGTACAATCTTAAATATTATTTCGTTTTCTGACGATTATTCAAGATCAATTGCAACGAACATGATGTGGTTTAAATATACTGGACGTGGTGGTGCAGGTGTTGTTGCATCAGTTGGAATTTTATCAGGATTAGGACCTATTATAGCTGCTGGAGCTGATGCAACTGCAGATGCTGCAAGTGTAAGAAATTTTCTTATTGCTAATGCTGCTTCGCTAGGTATAGCCGCACCAGCTGCAGACGCTAATGCAGACGCTACAAGACTTTCACTTAATGCTGCTTGTAATAATCTTGGCGTAAATCAAGTGGATGCAGCTGCAGACGGTACTGTAATGTTAGAGCATGTTAATAACATAATTGCTCATAACAGAAGAAATATACGTTATAATGAAGATTATTTTAAGAGAAAGACACTTGCAGCATTATCACGTCAAATTACAATGATACTGCCATTAAGTACAATATTTGGATTTTGTCGCGATTACAATAAAGTATTTCGTGGAGTTAAAAATACACTTATTTTAGATCGAACAGAACAAAACGCTGCCTGTTTAGGTCAGGCGGAGCTGATGTACAATTTATCATAAATAAACTTGCGCTTTGGATGCCACGAATAACGCCATCAGTCACTAAAATGTCAGAATTAAATGATATGCTGCAAAAACATACAAACAGAATTTACTTTCAGCAACATAAAATATATCAAACAGCAGTTCCGAATACTACCGACTACACATGGCGAGTTACAACAACATCAAGCGAACAACTGCCGAGGCAATTATTTGTTGTATTTCAGCGGCAAGCGTGACGTGGTAACCAACAACAAGATAATGCGATATTTGATAATGCTGATGTTAGACGAATATATGCTAGACTAAATTCTAATCAGTATCCGGAACGAGCGATAGAATGTAATTTTGCAGATGACGCTAATAAAAATATTACTCGACCTTACATGTATCTACTCGATCCAGTGCAAAAATATCAGGACGTTGAAGACGGATCTCAGATATCAGTAGAAGAATTTCGTACACTTTATCCAATATTTTATTTTGATGTTAGTAAACATAGCGAGCGAGCTGTTGACTCAACAGCTGATATTGAAATTACTTGGACACTCGGTGCAGTTCTAGTAGAGCAGCTGTAAGTATACGCGTTAGTTATCAGCAATAGATTTATTACGATTGATTCCGTTGGAGGTAAAATGACAGTCCAAGTTTAAAAATTACTAGTACTTTTGCAAGTTTAATCTGTAACTTTAATATAAGATGACAAAATATATTGTAAAAGAAATATATTTGACTGATGGTCAAGTCAAAAAATTGGCGGCTGCTGTTGCAAAGCAGAGGCAGGTATCACTAAAAATCAACCCTGACATTTTCAAGGGTATTTTAACAAAATTAATGTTAACCAAAAAACAGGTAAACAGGTACAATCGTAAAAAACCTTTTGTTTTAAATTTAAGTGCCTCACAAATAACAGCGATGTCAAAACAAGGTGGTTTCTTTGGTCCGGCACTATCAGCATTAGCTAGCTCAATAATACCAAAAATTTTACCTATACTAGATACATTAGGATTAGCAGCAGCGTCTGAAGCAGTATCTGGCGCAACGAAAAAAGCAGTTGAAGGTCGTGGAATTGTTGGCAGTGGTATAAAGAAAATTTCAGTTAAAAATTACTAGTAATTTTGCAAGTAAAACTTTTTGTTTAAAAATAAATGTCGATGGTGATAGAAGTTTAATTTTATGTGACTGATAAATATAATGCCACGACGAAAAGAAACAACAACGAAAAAAAAAAAAGACACCGCGTCGTCGAAGAACAACCAAAGGAGGAATTATTCCAATAGCTCCACTTTTAGCGGGACTAGCGGGAAGTCTACTGCCAAATCTGCTGGGAATAGGACGAGGACTAACATTGCCGGGAACACGGCCTCCCCGCTAAGTAACTTTTGATATACTTGATAAGTTAGGATCGGTTCCCGGATTCCACGGAGTTTATTCTAAAGATGAACTTAACACCGAAGGTGTCGCAGCTGTAGGTTCCTGTGTGATAAATATACAAGATTTCAACGACGGATCTGGTACACATTATGTAGCAGTTTATAATAACAATTATTTTGACTCGTTTGGACTTCCTCCGAGCGACGCAATAAAAAAATATATAAACAAAAAATATAAAATAATATATTATTCGTCCAATCAACTTCAACCTGCTGGAACTTCTGCTTGTGGATATTATTGTATAATGTTCATTAAACAAATGTCCCAATCACCTGACAACGTCAGGGAATTTAATTTTTTAAAATTTATTTTACAATTTGACAAGCAACCTTCTCACGCCAATGATGAGATTGCAATTAATTTTTGTAAATCTATCTAAAGCTCAGAGTTTAAATTTTATGTGGACTTGTGTATATAATAATGTCAACATATTGTCTCAAATGTAAAACTAAAACAGAAAATATCAATGAAACAACATAAAAAACAAAGAACAACAGCACGATGCTGAAAAGTATTTGTGCAATCTGCGGAAAAAGAAAAAGTATGTTTTTAAAGAAATTGTCCGGAGCTGGTTATCCCGACGTTATAGTAGTAGACGACTGAAAGTTATTATTGTAAAAGTTATTTTAATAGAATGATATGTAAGTGTGATTGTGATAGAGATTTATGCCTCGAGCAAAATAAAATTGTCACATACTGTCAACAATGCAACAACAGAGAAACAATAGGAACAGGTATAGACATACATAAAGTAATTGGCAAATTGCCAAAACCAAAAGGAGACTGGACATTGCCAGGCCATAAATATACTGGACCTTATGATCCTCTCGATAAACAACTAGATGAAAACGATAATCCGCTGCCAGGACAAGAACCTTACAATCAAGTTGATGAGATAGCAATGCGCCATGACATTTGTTATCGTGACAACGAGCAGGATAAGGCTGGTTGTAATAAAGTAATGTTAGACGAACTTCGTGATATGAAACCGATAAATATGCGAGAACGTTTTGATAGAAAGTTTGTGCAGGGTTTAATTGGAGCAAAATATAAATTAGGACTCGGAAAGGAATTGTATGATGATCTTGCAGCTGAATGACACAAACCTAAAAAAAAAGTTTACGCGACGTAAAGTTGTCGAAAATGCCGTTGATGACATCTGGGCAATAGATTTAGTTGATGTGTCAAATCTAGCTGAATTTAACGATAATAAGAAATACTTGTTCAATGTCATAGATCTTTTTAGTAAATATGCTTTTAGTGTTCCAGTTTCAGACAAGACAGGGACGTCGATAACAGATGCGCTAGAACAAATAATAGCAACTACAGAAAGAAAACCAAATAGAATCTGGACCGATCACGGAGCAGAATGTTTTAATAAAATATTTGAGCGGTTTTTGCTCCAAAATAATATCAAGAAATACGTTACAGGAAACGAAGGTAAAAGCGTTGTCGTCGAGCGATTTAATCGCACACTAAACGAAAAAATTCATAAGTATCTGAGAGCTAAAAATAACAATAAATATATTGACAATTTACAAAACATTGTTGACGAATATAATAACACGAAACACCGAACCGCTAAAATGTCGCCAAACGACGCAATTAAAAATCCAATATTAGCAAATGAAAACATGTACCGCAGACATAAATTTAAAGTTGGTGATAAAGTTAGAATTTCTTTAACGAAAAAAACGTTTGAAAAAGGATTTACTCCAAACTGGAGCGAAGAAGTATTTGTTGTTGATAAAGTACTTTTAACAATACCCGTAACATACGCGTTAAAAGATTTATTAGGTGAACCTATAACTGGCAGTTTTTACGAGCAGGAACTTCAGAAAGCTTCTCAAGACATATTTGTTATTGAAAAAGTTATCCGAAAACGCGGCGACAAAAGTTTAGTTAAGTGGAGAGGATACAGCTATAAATTTAATAGCTGGATACCAACTAAGTCGATCCAATAATGTTGTTATAAATTTGTTCGTACTTACGTTTGACAGATTTACATTTGATAGTTTTACATAACGAAATTAAATGTAATTTTCTTTCATTATCAACTGGCATCAAATTGAATACTTTAGCAAAAATAAAATCGTATTTTATGCTCCTTTGCTGGCCAGTTATTTTTAGATCTAAAAACGGTTTGATAAGCTGCCAAAATATTTGTTGTTCGGCAATAGTAAAATTAAATTTTATTATTTTTTTTGCAATGTGATACTTAACATTATATCGTCCAGTTGTTGGTCTGCTGTAATTTTTTCTGTCAGCGACAGTAACTACTTCATCATCGTCAGATTCGTTGTTGTACAAAATTTCATCTTCGCTATAGCTAGAAAATTTGTCTATATCGGTAGAGATTAAATTGTCGTTAGTAATTGTGTTGTTGGCGACTTTATCGTTAGAGATATAATCTTCCGAACATATTTCAGCAAGTCTTTTCATCAAGTTCATATTATAATATACTTTTATCTAATTTATAATAATAATGGCCAGCGAAACGAAATCTCCTGATGTAAAATATCATCAAAAAGTTAATATATTAAATTACAAGGAACTAGCCGAAGCAGTTCGAAAATGTCTGTCGGGTTATAGTGCATATTCTGTTGACGTTATTGTAATGCCTGGCGAAAATGATAGAATATTACTAACAGCAGCAAAAAAAAATAAACTTAATGATAATGCTTTTATAACATTAAAATTTGATCGCGATGATGTTTTGATGTTTGCTCATAGCTGTCTTACTAAGACAGAATTACGAAATATAATTAATCATCATATCTGAAACTAAATCTATCAAATGTTGACTTTGATGCTGTTGATTTAGTTTTACCGTCAGCTACAAATTTTACTGCACGAGGATCAATTTTATGATATTTTACGGCAGCTGCTATTGGTCTAAATTTCATTTCTTCTCCAGTCTCAATATTTACTGAAATAATTGATTTTGGATCTTTAAAATTAGATCCACCAGAATTAGCTCCACGTCGGGTGTTTTCTTTTGATGTTACCAGATCTAAATTTTCTAAACGATTAACGGTCTTAATTTTATTAATATGATCGATAACTAAATTACTTGAAATAACACCGTTGAAAGTTTCATAAACAAGCCTATGCGATAGATAACGAACCTGGTCAGTTTTAGTTTTACGTACCATTACATTCAAATAGCCGCTGTTTTGCATAAAACCAATAATATTTTTTGTTTTTCTATGCCGGATAATTCCGCAATCGTTAGCTTCATATAAATCAAATACTGGATGAGGCTGATACTCATCTTGTAAAGCTAAATTTTCAATATTATCATCGCTAATCGAGCCATTTACTCTATATACTCGTTGTCCTTCTGGAATATCATCGCAGAATAAAGTATAAACAAAATCTTTTCTGAACATTTCGGTGATATCTGTATCATCTCCTTTTACTGAAATTATCATTCCAGCTGGTGTTGGTCTACCAATAGATTTTTTAGATTTTATGTTAATAACCGAACCAAGTGCATTTGCAGCATATAAGTTGTACTTTGGATGAACATGATAAGTTTCTTGCTCTTCCGATGTCAGTCTCATATATCTCAAAATTTCTGTCATTATACTATAAAGATTTTATATCTGTAATTGATTTTTTTCGATTACATGTAATTAAATATAAAAATACTATATATAATACGATGTTAAAATTGCGTGATATTGCTAAAAAGAGCATTATCAAAGCAGAAAAAATTGCTAGTGCATTTTCCGGTTACGACAACAGTTAAAAATTTGATAATCAAAATGTTTGAGCAAATTTTAACTCTACAAATTTATATCATCTTTCACAACCTGTTATAGCTTAAGAACTTGCAGCTCACAAAAGTATCAAACTAATAGTACAATATCATACGATTTTATCAAAATTACATGTAGTCGAAAAAGATATACTTGATATAATTTTTGAAAATACAAGTTTCGACAGCGAAATTTCCGGACCATATCTAACAGCTAAATCACGAAAAATATTAACTGGAACAAATATTGCCACAGTCGCCGCTGAAATACACCAAGAAATAAATAAAATATTGGAGGAATTTACTTCATCTGGGTCAGGTTGGAAATTTGAAATGATAAAGGAAGTTTTATTACACAGAGAAATATAACATACTGCGAGGTAGTTCTTACGTTGATCTCCCTAAAAAAATTAAAAACAAAAAATGCTGTAAAAAGGTTAAAAACAACGACGATCAGTGTTTTCGTTGGCCAATTTTGTCTGCAAAACATCCTCAGAGTGACCATAATGATAAAATTAAAAAGTGTTTGCCATACAAAGACGAACTAGATTTTAACAGAATAACTTTTCCAGTGGCAGAAAATCAGATACCAAAGTTTGAAAAACAAAACAATATCTCAGTAAATGTTTTCGGACTAGACGATAAAGAAATTGTTTACCCAAGATATATTTCAGAGACTGCTACACAAAAGACAATAAATTTATTATTTTATCGAGGACATTACGTTTGGATAAAAAATTTTAACGGCTTAGTCGGCGGACAGTATAATAAAAATAAAAAGAAGAAATATTTCTGTTACAGATGCTTACAAGGGTTTTCTAAACCTGAAAAACTACAGGAACATCTTAAATACTGTGTCAACGTTCAAAGAATAACTATGCCAAGCAAAAAAGAAAAAGTCTTAAAATTTAAAAATTACGATCATAAGCTAAATATACCTTTCGTTATTTATGCCGATTTTGAGTGTCTACTCGTTCCAGTAGCTGGCGCTGAAAATAATCCTAATAAATCAAGTACAAGAAAAATACAGCAACATGTTCCTTGCGGAGTAGCTTATAAAATAGTTTGTTGCATGGACGATAAGTTTTCATGTCCGGTTAAGTTATATAGATGTAAAGATAGTGAATGTGAAAGTCCGGCGGTATGGTTACTAAAAAATCTTATAGATGAAGTTAATATTATTTCTAACAGATTATTTAAAACAGCTCCAATGAAAAAAACATCTGAGCAACAGCTTGAATTTGATGAAGCGATTAATTGTCATATTTGCAAAAAATCATTGCCTGAACAAGGTTCAGGTGATAAAGTTCGTGATCACTGTTATCTAACTGGCCAGTATCGTGGAGCGGCTCATAATAATTGTAATTTAAAATTTCATGCACCAAAGTTTATACCTGTCATTTTACATAACTTTCGCGGCTATGATAGTCATATCATTGTAGAAGCTTTTGGCAACGAGGAAGTTAAATCTAAACTAAAACTAATAATAAGATAAAATGTATACCAAATAATTTTGAAAAGTATATGTCAGTTACTCTTGGTAAATTACGTTTTATTGACAGTCTGCAATTTATGGCAGCATCATTGGATGAGCTCGTAAAAGGTTGTAGCACTTTTAATAATCTGCGAAGTTGCTTTGGTGAAAACTATATCGATCTGACAAAAAAAGGTATCTTTCCATATGAGTATCTCGACGACTGGAGCAGATTTGATGAAACTTCTCTGCCTAGCAAAGAAAAATTTTACTCGCAGCTCAAAAATGAAGATATTACAGACGACGAGTATAAATATGCACAAAATATTTGGAATAAATTTAACTGCAGAACATTTGGTGATTATCATGATTTATATTTGAAAACAGATGTTTTATTACTAGCAGATGTTTTTGAAAGTTTTCGTCGAGTAAGCTACAGCAATTATGGACTAGATCCTTGTTGGTATTATTCTGCTCCAGGGTTGTCATGGGACGCTCTACTAAAAACAAGCAAAATAGAATTGGATCTCTTGACAGATGTCGATATGTTTAATTTTATTGAAAAAGGTATCAGAGGCGGAATTAGCGTCATAACAAAAAAATATGCAGTAGCTAATAATAAATATCTAAAAAATTATGATAAAAATCTCCCATCTAATCATATTATTTATCTAGATTGTGTCAATTTGTATGATTGGGCCATGTCAGAGCCAATGCCCTGCGGTGGGTTTCATTGGATATCTCCAGATCAATTTCTTAAAGAAACTGAAAAAGATTTACATGATATTTCATACTTTCTTGAAGTCGATCTAGATTACCCTAGTTCGTTACATGATCTACATAACGACTACCCATTTTGTGCAGAATCGATGATGATAGATTACAGCTTACTATCACCTGAACAATGAGCTATGACAACAGCAAAAAATTCGATTGTTAATAAGTTAGTTCCAAGTTTGTTAAATAAAAGAATTTACGTGATACATTACAAAAATTTAAAACAAGCAGTAGATGCTGGACTAATTCTGAGAAAAGTCCATCGTGTGCTAAAATTTAATCAGTCTAGGTGGATGTCAAATTATATTGACTTAAATACCAAACGTCGTGCTGTGGCTAAGACCGACTTTGAGAAAAACTTTTTTAAGTTAATGAGTAACTCAGTTTTTGGAAAGAGAATGGAAAACATTAGAAAACGAGTAAATATTGAAATTGTTAATGATATAAATCGTAGAAATAAATTAGTTAACGATGACGGTTTTGTCAGCATGAAAATATTTAATGAAAATCTTGCTGCAATACAACGACGAAAGGCAAATTTAAAGTCAAATAAACCAGTATATGTTGGTGCAGCTGTACTTGATATATCAAAGTGGCTAATGTACGACTTTCACTATAATTTTACCAAAAAGTAGTGGCCAGATTCGGAGTTGCTATTTACTGATACAGATTCGCTAGTTTATAATATAAAATGTGAAGATGTCTATGAGGACATTTATAAACACCGTGACTTATTTGATTTATCTGATTATCCGACTAGTAGTGGATTTAATGATAATGCAAATAAAAAAGTTATTGGTAAATTTAAGGAAGAATTTATGTTTGTGCCAGTGAGAGAGTTCGTTGGATTAAGGAGTAAGATGTATGCTGTCATATTAGATGACAATAAACTTACAAAAAAAAGGATATGTGAAAAAGATGATAAATTTTAATGATTTTAAAACCGCTCTAAATAATAATGTCAGTTTTATTAAGACAAATGTCATTAGATCAAATCATCACAAACTTGAAATTGATACGATTATTAAACGTGGACTAAGTAATTTTGATGATAAAAGATATTGTAAAGACGGAATTAATACTTTAGCACTTGGTCATTATAGAAGGGAGATAATACCGTTCCAGCTTGTTTAAAAATCGTATCTGGATTGTCGAACATAGATTAGTACGAATGCACTTTATGTCGGTATTGATTTTCAGACTATCTGTAATAAAGCGCTGCTGGTGATTTCCGGGTTTATTAGTGAGTTCGTTTTGTCTGTTAAGTGATTTCCAGGTGTATTAGTCTGTCTGTCTGTTTCTAAAACAGAATTCCCTGAATCTTTACAGGCTTGGTAAAAAACCCACCTATTGATTTTCAGACCTGCCTATAATGTACGTAAAGGATGACAGTGACCATGAAAATGTCTCTGTCTATAATGTAAACAGCCCTGTCGTTTTTTCTGTATAAATACACAGCCACTTCGTTTTTCTGTACAATATATTTTAGATTTCGCGATCACACACACACACACACACACACACACACACACACACACACACACACACACATATATATATATATATTCAGAATCATTCACACAGGTAACTGGTAAGTATATAGTAATTTCTCGAATATATACATGTAATCGAATCTCATAGCTCAGTGCAGGATTATTGGATTCTTGTACTGAAGGTCTGTGGTTCGATTCCCATCACTGGCATATGTCGGTGTGTATGGTCCTGGGCTACCAAAATTTTTTAAAAGATGGGGGGCACCGCCCCAAGGTTTCATGCAATCCTCATCACGTTGAACAACGTGGTGAGTGCGTTTTGCACTTACCCCGGGGTTTAATTTGGTGGGGGTATGAAACCGCGATGCCTAGACAGTCCTCTAAATCTCTAAAGTTTCGTTTCGTTTAGTGATTCGCTG
>JAECUM010038673.1:0-10084 GCA_016617855.1 Megalonaias nervosa | reverse complement strand
GAAGCAAACAACGTGTTACACGATGATATGGATTTTTGCTTCAATTAGTCATAATTATTAAATTCAGAAAGATTCAGTGTAATAAGAGACCTGAAATCGGTCTTATATTACCTACAACTTCATTTCAAGTTGATCTATTTTGCCACCATTAAGGTCAGCTGACGGTAGAAGTTATTGACGTATTTGAATATGACCTGGTTTACATCGACGTGTGAGGAAGTAGAACTTGAAAAAAAGAACAAAATAACGCAAAACCCGTGTATACAAATGAACCAGCAATGGGGAATTTTTACCTAAACACAGTAAGCTGAACATCATGAAGTTTCGAAGAAAAGCAACTCCTTAAAGCAGTTTACTTTGAACTCTCTTGCACGCTTGTATAACGATTCAATTTGTCGCACAAACCAATACAGTGCAATGCTATGCAAAGTCAATACATGCTGCTAGTCTGTATTTTGCTACATTTTGGGATAACATGGACACTGGTCCTTCAACCTTTAAGGCACCGTGCACCAGTCCGTATAAAAATGGAGTGCTACATGACGAATTGAAAGATGAAGTTATAATGAGCAGGTTTATGCGCCTCAACTGAAATTGGAGCCTAATAATCACAACCGATAAATTCATTCACTTTTCGTTAGCTAATCTCGTCTGACCATGCTGTTAAAAACAGCTTCAAAATTAGGATATCTAAAATTATATTACATAGTGTTTTGTATATGTCTTACTACCTTCACCTTTTTAAGTCTTGTCATCTTTTATGTTGTTCTAATCATAACTTTCTAATTGATTTGAAAAAATTATTTGTTTAGAAATATGAGTGTTTAAAAAAAAACAAAACAACATTTACTAGCAATGCTACTATATGCGAAGCATCGATCAGTATTCCAAATTTGTTATCATCACATTCTTCCAGTTATGCCGTTACTGTGTTTGTGGAGTTGCAGTATACAAAATTAAATAAAACGTTTTTGTACACCACTAAAATTCTCTCACACATTATAGGCCTTTCATCGATGAAGCACCATTCGAAGTTTTATTTTAGTCGGTCCTTAGTAAAATATGTGAAGACTTTCTAAAATATTAGTCATTGCTTGATTCTCGCTTACAAGTCGAGTCCAGCTGCAAACAGCATAGACCCTGATCTGCCTGTGCATTATGTGACGGCAGGTCTGGTTATGTTCTAGTTATGTGACGGCAGGTCTGGTTATGTTCGAGTTTTAGTTATGTTGTCTTATGAGTGAACTTATATCATTGTTTACTAAAAACGGTTGGGCGAAAAACAATTATCTATCAGCACATCAAAGGAACGTTTCCCTCGGAAACCGTGTTTAGTTGCAAGTTACTTGTATTCTGGTGCGGTATATTATCATATTCTCATTTATATGAATCAGGTAGCAAATACATGTAAGTTATTCATACGAACATCTTCTTGAGGGACCGCGCTGATTTACTTCGAACGAAACATGATAGCATTATTGATTCAATCAAGGTTTATGACTGATGGATTTATCATTTATGAATTATATGTTACAAAGGTTGATTTTATGTCTTATATTTTGTTTGGCAAGTCCGTACAATACAAATTACTCAACATTCCAGGATTAAACCATATTGCTTGATTTCCAAGTCTCAACTAAAAAGCAATGCTTAACTCAGTACAATTTCAACACAGTGTATTTTTAAAATATGCACCGAGACTTAATACAAATGTAATTACTCAAAGTTTTTAAAATGTTACATTTTAGAGGCGAAAAACTTTACGGAAGTGGGTTCTATTGGTCTCCTGATTTACTTTATTGTGCATGTGATTAGTGGAGTCTTTAACAGAGAGGAAACAATTTTGATACGCCGTATATATTCGCTCATAAGACAAGTTCTTTGCAAACAACAAAGACCATGTTATACCATCGCATAATGCATAGGTAGATCAGGGTCCATTATGTTTGTTCCATGGATCACTCCTAACTGCATAAACCCAGATCTGTGCATTATGCGACGTCATATCTGGACCTATACTGTTTGTAATTGGATATGTGAAATTTGCTGCTGGACCTGTCTTATAAGCGAGTACAGACAGTTCTAAATTTACAACTTCTTTATATATCTTATTCCAAACATTTTCTTGACAGGGCCATGTAGAGCTACACAAAATAAATATCATATTATGAAAAACATCTTGATATTTTTACATTAAACTATCGAATCTTGGAATTTCCAGACAAAATGGAAAAACTTCTTTTTTTCATACATTTAAGATGAGTAATGAGTCAACCATGGCCGTAAAAATATTTTGTCATTATGTTATTGGATATCTCTAAATACTGTACTTTCAAAATGCCGACTTAGAATGTGACCGTAGTCCTGGACCGTCTTTAAAGTGTTAAAGGTTCGCATGCCTTTATCATGTGTACACGGTATGGCAAATTAGGATGTTTAATATTTCTTTTTATTGCCCCATCTTTTAATATTTTGTTTCTATTGCCCCATCTATTAGTATTTATTTCTATTGCCCCATCTATTAGTATTTATTTCTATTGCCCCATCTATTAGTATCTCTTTCTATTGCACCATCTACAGTATTTATTTCTATTACCCCATCTATTAGTATTTCTTTCTATTGCCCCATCTATTAATAGTTCGTTATATTGCCCCACCTATTAGTATCTCTTTCTATTGCCACATCTATTAGTATCTCTTTCTATTGCCCCATCTATTAGTATTTCTTTCTATTGCCCCATCTATTACTATTTCTTTCTATTGCCTAATATACTAATATTTCTATTGCTTCATCTATTAGTATTTCTTTCTATTGTCCCATATATTAGTATTTCTTTCTATTATCCCATCTGTTAGTATTTCTTTATATTGCCCCATCTATTAATATTTCTTTCTATTGTCCCGTTTATTAGTATTTTGTTTTATTACCCGATCTATACTACTCAAAAGTGAAAATGTTTTCTCTCCAACGTTTAACCTTAGTCGACATTGATTTCGATGGCAAAATACACTAAAGCGAATCACCACAGTTTTTTTCCCCTCTTTACCGTTCTAAGTACTGTATATTTCCTTCCTGTAGTCTACGCTTTTATTTCAAATGCTTACAGCATTAAAACAGCCTGGTTTAACTGCCTTAAGACACTAGCTCATATCAATAATCGCTTTGTGGATTTTAATAGAATATATGTGAAACATTGTTTCTCAAAAGGTCTAACATAGCCATCAGGCGCGTAGCTGTGTATACGCAGATACACAGCTGCCAACGAAAATTTTGACAATAAAAAATACAATGCATTTCACACCAATTATTTTAATGATTTTGTTTCTATTGGCAATCAACCTAGATATGAGAAAAATCACTCCGTGATTTCATGATCAGTATTTACATTGAATATACGTATCACCACGATCTCCACTAGTCGGAGAGGGTAAACCGCTCCCACACCATCTCCCTCACGAAGCTACGCGACGGGGTGTGGGTGTGCCTTCGTTATTTTATACTTGCGCATGACGAAAAAATGGTCCAGCTACGCGCCTGGCAATTCCGATCAGACTTATTTATTTCGTCATCAATAAGATAAGGGAAAATCTGCAAAGAATGCAAACCAGTCAAACTCATTCAGTGGTCGTTTGGTTGAATGTAGTATAAAGGAAAGGTGATTGAAGATGGCACTTTCTTGAGTAATAAATCTGCAAAGAATGCAAACCAAACTCATTCAGTGGTCGTTTGGTTGAATGTAGTATAAAGGAAAGGTGATTGAAGATGGCACTTTCTTGAGTAATTTTTGTTTGCACCATGAAAGATCGACACTTCACACGTACATCTTAGTTGAATTTTGTGATTTGATTATATATTATCAAATAACCTTGCCCAGTGTATCTTCCATTCATGATGAAATGTCATCAACTTGCCCAGTGTATCTTCCACTCATGATGAAATGTTATCAAATTTTATGTTAATATGGGAGGGAAGTGGCTTCCACGCTTTTTTGTTGATATGGGAGGGAAGTGGCTTCCACTATTTTTTTATATTGGGGGAAATGGCTTCCACTCTTTTTTTGTTGATATGGGAGGAAAGTGGCCTCATTTTCTTGACTGGTGTTTCGGTTTTTAGTTGTGTAACTGAATTCGTTCGTTTGCAACCACAACGAAATCAATGACGTTAACTTTAAGGAAACGCAATTTGTTTCATTTGCATAAAGTGATGCACGAATCTTTTGAATAAATGGTTGCATCTTCGCGCATTAAAGATGTAACACCCATATATATCTTTAGCTTATTAGGCAAGTTTTACAGCTTCTAAAGCAAATTGCTAAATACTGTTACAGCATATTTTGTAGCGTCATGTTGACAGTTGTACACCAATAAATATTTCATCATCTGTTTTCAGAGGTTTTACTCATTCAGTGTAATTTCTTTCATTCTCTACATTAATTTGATACATATTTAACCATGTGTTGGCGAACAGTTACATATCTTCCACCTTACTTAAAATGTTCATTTAATAACCCTATACTAACAAGTCTCCTGCACGTTTTTGACGCGAAATATCGGAATTTTTCTTCGGCATCAAACTGTTGGCGATGTGGGGATTTGTTTTCTTAACATCGTATTTTCTTGTGAGAAAATGTAGAACTTATTATTCATAGACTTTGCAGCTCATTTCGTTTATCTTTCTTTGACTAGGTGTTCGTCTTGCTTTGGCGTTCATACTTCTCAAATATTTTAATGTCAAGTATCAACCTTTAGGTTTTTCTTTTTTCTTAAATTTCGGATGGTCGTGTTTGTATGGCATGAAGGGTGTATGCCTTCAACCTCGATTGCAACGAACCAATGAGGGACTTTAATAAATACTTCATTGTTTCAGAATTTTGTTGTCAGTTCACCAAGAAAATTAATGTTCAACGTTAGGCTTTAAATAAAGCATGCATTAACCTCACGCATCGTGTTGATTGCTCGTGCTCTGTTTTTTTTTTCTTCCTCGCTGTCGACGGCTTGACTATTTGTATTAGTACAAGATATGTTAATCCCAGATATAAAGAGAAAATGTAATAGCAAGAAAAACTTACTTAGAGCGGTCACTGTGGATGGAGAAAAATTTGTTATTACAATAATAAATCTATTATTCTGTCTACATAGCTACCACTGGCGCAGTGGAAAGAGAAAAGGAAAGTGTATCGCTTCTCGGTAACATAAATCGAACCATGATTATGCGAGCGTGCATAAGTAAGCGAAATAGCGTGTCTCCTTCATTTGATAAATCGCTGTTCTGGACATAACTCGCTCATTGGTCATCATTTTCTGTTCGTTATTTCCCATGTTTCTGTTTTCTGAACTCGTTCATTTGTCATTTTTTCTGCTTCTTATTTCCCGTGTTTTTGTTCCCGAAACTCATTCAATGGTCATAATGTTCTATTCGTTTTTCCCCCATATTTCTATGTTTCCGAACTCGTTCTTTCAGCATGAAGTATGCAGTGGAAACAAGGAAATAGTTTGGGAGTTGAAAAATCTTACTTATATCACGAATATGCTTGTATTCGAGTTGCTGAAAGAAAGGTTGACATTTGTTTGCAATGCGGAAAATTCTATATGAACTATTGATAAAGCTAATAATTTATTTAAAAACTTAAATACAGATTCACAATTTACTTTATGCTGAAGGGTATAACGTATTGTGCTTGAGTAACCTCTTATTTATGTTAAAAAAAAATCATTTTACTGAATCTAGGTCTTTATATATGAGATTTCCCACCATTTTTGGGCTAAATTGTAATTTTGTGTAAATCCTATCTTGACTTTCTATTATACGTACCTCTTAGTATTCATTAGGACAGGAGTGTTTGCACTAATCCCTTTTAGGTAGTGTTTTATAGTTACTGTGACTATCTGGAAATTTGTAAAGTCTTAACATACATTGATAATTTATAATCACAGTCTAGAAAATAAATATTAATTTAGCCATCATCCGTTAACAACCTAACCTGACCTATGTTATTTATTTATTTATTATTTATATAAGGACCAATCACGCTGTTAATGGACTGGCCGTCATCTACCAGACTGGATGTTTGACGATAGCCACCGTGCAAAGCTATTTACTTGATGCTCTAATTTTTTGTGTTTCTTTCTCTTTAGATCAGATGGCGTCCTTTGGTTTTTATCATTATTTAGCTAAGCTGATGGCACATTGTTAGTGATACATCTCACAATTCATGCCACTTTCCTACTAATGTAACTCAGTTATAGCGCACGACAATTCATGAAAGGCGCTATCCTACTTATGTGAACTCAATAATGGCTTACGACACTTCGTCAAAATGCACTTTTCTTCAAATGAAACTCAATAATGGCGCACGACACTTCATCAAAGGCGTTATCCTACTAACGTGAACTCAATAATGGCGCACAACACTTCGTCAAAATGCACTTAAATACTACTCTACACTCAATAATGGCGCACGACACTTCGTAAAAAGGCACACCTGGTTGATATAAAACTTTATCGGCGTGCTTTTTCGTCGACAGGTGTGCCGGTCGACATATTTTTCCACATTCTTATTATATAGTATATAGACTGATAAAGAGCCTGATGTATTCAGTATTATATAAATAAACACAAAATATTCTATACTTTATTCTGATACAATTTAAGTTTGTCTGTCTTGTCGGCGAAATCGTGCTTCGACGAAGTGTCTTCTAGACCAATTGTTGATGTCTACCATAATGTCATGTCGACGTGGAACAATTATCTTACCGATCAAGTATTTAAGGAAATTTGCCCTTTTCACGGTCCTTCTGCACCCATAAGAGTTAAATAATTAATAAAAACCTGGAACTCTTCAAGAAAGTTCTGAATCTGATATTTGAAATTTCAGACATTGTTACCCGCTTTGTAAGCAACAAAGCCTATGGCATTGATTTTAAAGCTATATAATGTGTAATGAATATCCATTCCTGTAGGAAAAATGATTACACGGGTTGGAAGTCATCAGTTGATGTATAAAACATAATATGGACTTTAAAACCTGTGTTTGCAGACATCAATATTATTAATTTTACAGTGGCATTAGATCAATAAACCATATGCCAACATCAAAATCAAAAGATTTCTTAAACAAGAGTTTTTCTATAGAATACGCGCTATACATTTTTTTTCTAAATTGTTTGGTGTTTAAAACACAGTTTGTAGAACATAACTTGTCAATTAGCACCTTTTCAGACAGGTTGCTCGTTAAAGCGTTCTCAGATGCCTATCGAATCCGTGCCTTAAATAACAAATTCGGATCAATTATTATATTGATACCTCTATACTGTTATTTAGCCGATTCTGATGCGATGTTATGAGTAGTTATTATACTCTGCACTGCCTTTTCCACTCCTATATACTGATGGAGTTGCCTTGTTAATTATCTCGCTTGGATGGTATTGAAGAAGTCTTTGCCAGTGCGTTTTGTGGTCAGCAAGATTAACAAAAAGACTACCTGGGAAGGAGCTGTCGAGTTAAACATTGGGCTCGCAACTTAATAGTCTTAGATTGAATTTAGTCATTGATTCCTAACCGAGATATACATCCACATAGCGAAGGTATTTAGTCAATTCATTGCAAGTTGTGTCAATTCACTCATTGTTGAACATTATTCTCCTAATATGCATTCTCGAACTCGAACAAACTGTACAAACGGATTTAATTTGTTCTGTATTGCCGTGTCAATTGAAATAGAGAGCATGCATTGTCTTCTATATTGAATGACAATCTAACACAATATGTGCTTCTGAAGTGCGAAGACTGTTTATTGTCACTATCTATTTACATCCTTTTGTCTCCTTCAAAGCGATAGATAATAGGAAAGGGACGATTACAACTTTTCATCATAATATTTCGGTCACGTGGTTATTTGATTAGCAATGGTTCACTCTTTCAGGTCTGCGTTATGCTGGTCCAAATTGGACGGTGGAAGATGAAACGAGACAGAAGCAAAAGTGATCCTTCACAGTAAAGCGGAAGGGTTTATTTAATAAATTGCAACGGAGTGGACCATAAATGACGTATGAATAGGGTGAGTGAATTAATTAATAATGTTATTGTATTTAACGTGATGTGTTCAATTGAATTAATTTTTATTAATGTTATAGCCAGCAAACGTATTTTTCTTTATTTTTTTAAACTTTAGGAATATGTCCAGCTTTAATCAATATTTATTTGAAAACCTTATAATTAAAAGTGTATGAAAAGACCACTTCAACAGATAAAGAGGACGGGGTTTAATTCCAGTTCTCTCATTAAGAACAAGTTTTATTGTAATAATCTGACTCACACGAGGAATGAAGAACACTAAACAGATATATGGAGGATTTTGATATTAGCTAATTAAAATTTCAAAGAAAATCGCGCGTGCAGTATTGTAATGGTATCACGTAGTAATTAGCAAGCATTAATAGCAAACGGAAGACAAGATAGGAAAAATGTTGGCGTTGAGTAGTAGATGGTAAATGAATTTCAGGTCAACTCAGGAGATGAAATACATCAACATACCCAATAGGGGTCATACCAGGAAAGTGCGAAGACGTACAAAAATATTAGATAAATATCGTAGTTTTTGTTGCGAATTTCTGACAAACGCTGAATATTTTTATGGTTGCGTTTTGTAACTGCACTGGGTTGCCATTAGCAACAAAGATATGACTATATTTTGGGCCAACGTATTGTACGGTTCATGATTAAAATATATTCGGCACGATCAAAACGAAAACGTTTTATAGTTTCTGGCTCACTGCATGAACAATTGGTTCTTTATTACTAATGATTTCTTAATAGGTCATTGTTTACTGAAATACAATCTATTCAAAATTTTGAATGAAAAAATTGTGCTAATCGTTCACCTTGATAGTAATATTCTGTGCCGTGTCCAAGATTCCTCCTTATGTACCATAAAAGAATATAAAGAATGGTTGTTCCTATTCTCCAAAGGTAGAATATTCCATTCAGCAATGAACTTAACTAAAAGTGAATTTTGATACAAGTTATACCTGGCTAATGGCTTCTGGAGATTCATTCTATCAACATGTTGTTTATTACCGACATACTGGACACTTCAAGAAACGATCTTGGCTTGACATGTTTGGATTTTGTAATTTCAAGAGAATGATGTTAAAATTATATGTATACGTGGCGAATTATATTTACTTTTTAATCATGGGAACCTATTTACTAAGAAAAATTGCCTGAAACGTTTCAACCCAATTGTCCATTCAGTCTTACTGTGCTCAGGCGCATTTGCCTCAATTAACTTTTTAAGCTGCTTCCACACACGTTATCTACAGTAACCAATTTACTTCTGGGATATTTATAAATAGGAAGCGAGCAATTAAACGTTGTGTAAGTTTGTGATCGAATTGAGATGAAACATAATTTCTGATGCTTCGTTTCCCGAAATTGTAAATGCAATGGCCGACATGCCATCGGCAGCATGAAAAAGCTCTAATGCATGTACATAGCACTCGTCTCATCTTCATATCTTGTAGGGTAAAAACAATGAAAACATCATATTGATTATTATTAGCATATCTGGGAAAATGTTGATGTTTTTGATATTCTATCCCAAAAATGACAAGCCAGCCTAAGACCAGGTTCCAGATTCGTCTCTGAACTTATTTAAGTACTGACTTTCTTACTTGTGTAACATTTTTATTTAGGGTTCCATACATTCATGTGTACACTATTCAGTTTATTTGATTTCTGTCATATCTTGAATCCAATTTGTTCCTTTGTTCATGCATTAAACCCTTCTTATTTTCTAGTAGCCATATGGTGTCCCTGTCCAATCAACTGATTTATATTACTTCTCTGCCTCCAGACTAAATAAATTCAAGTTTGTTTGTCGACGCACTCTCACGCATCTCATGTTAAGAAAAGTCTCTCTTATCACTAGTTTCTTCTTATCCATCGCCATCCGATCGCATAACTTCCAGTCCATACCATACTCGCCTATTAAACGTCCTTTTGATATTATCTTTAAGTACAATTAAAACTCTGTTCCTTTTTTCGGTCTAATTGAATGGCCACTAGCTGCTGAAAAAGATATGC
>JAECUM010038672.1:0-16357 GCA_016617855.1 Megalonaias nervosa | reverse complement strand
ATGGGACTTTTGGTAGGCATCAAACTTTTTGCTTCAGACGTGCAGAGTAAGTGAAGTTAATGCAAACATTGACATGAATATGCTGTGTGCAGGTTACCACTAATTACCTGACAGAACTGGTTACCGTGTGATCGAGACTGCTTCCTCTGCTCTGGAATTTGATCTATAGCACAGCACGGTTTAGTCTCTACTTCATCTTTGTCCTCGGAAGCAATGTAACTTCCGCTGCGTATAAGTGATAAGTTAACTAACAAAATTAATTTTCAGCAGATGTGTATGGAACTCTTACTTATAGATATACATATTCTGTTTTCCCCACTAATTTATTAGAACATGGAAGGTAGATTTTAAATTGGGTCACCCACCTTTTCATCGATTAGCCGTGGTCTAGACTAGTCCTACAACGTAAGACACATCACCCGACATTTTTGTTCTGGGAGGGTGATGGGTCTTACAGCCTAGCTAACGGCGCTGTGTAGCGTGTTTTGATGTCGACTAACAGTGTAACGAAAGTCAAATTTTCAGGAATATCACACAACTGGCAACTAATAACGACGCTTTTCTACAAAGTAAAGTTACAATGTTTTTGTCAGACTTTACTCATCCTGTTGTCTTTTCTCTAATAAATTCAAATTCTCACAAAAGAAATGGACCTGTTTTCAAGTTTTGTTGGCCTACATTTCAGTTGGCTGGAAAGCGATGAAAGCCGGGAATGCCGAAATTGGGTTAGGTTGAAATTATATTCTTTAACGAAACGAATACAAATATATTATGCTAATTGGAACTGTAAGCAATGTTTCATTTCATTCAAGAAACACATCCCCCACATGAACCTACCTGAACATGCTTCGGCATACCTCGACTACCGCCGCATTGCAACAAATTCAAATGTATGTCAACGGAACATGAAAATGTGTCCATTTGTTAGTGTCATATTTTGATTCCACCAGGATAAAAACAGCACAGTAAGTATATTAATTACACATAAATTAGTGGAAGAGTGTCGATATAGGCTGCCAAGTGTGTGAGAGATTCCTGAAAATTTGACTACTTCTTTCAATGTCAACCGACATCAGAACACCCTATGCAAGGCCGTTGTTTGGGTAGTAAGACATAGCACTTAAACAAAAACAACATGTGCTATGTCTTACATTGTAGGACTAGGTCTAGACTAGACCAACAAGTTGTATTGTAAAAGTCACACAGGTCATGTATGCATTCAACATCGATTATTTCAGTAATGGGTGTCTTTTTTTAAAAATTTTATTTCACATACCTGTAAATGGCAATTATTCACTTTATTTGGACCTCATACATCCATATTCATTTGGAAGATCATATAATGATAATAAATAAATATATTTTTAAAACCATTAAGATGAAAATGCCAGATTAAAGGTCTACTAGTTTACTCAGACAACTTTGGTTTATGTGATTAATTTAATCTTATAGATGTGATTTTTAAAGGTATTATGTCAAATACCTCATCATTAATGAAAATAATGACTACAAAACATTGATTTTTATCGCACAAGGCAGTATGCTCCTAGCCGATTTCGTGCTCGGCAATTTCTGTAAGACAAAGCGGGAGTGACGTGCTGTAGGGAATCGTGAATTTCTACTTTCGTTGTTACTTGCATTCAGTAGCTGGTACTGTGCGTTATCCAACCAGTGACAGGTGAGATAGTCTGCAGTGACCATTTGAGAGATGGCGATTTTGATAACGTCTATAAAATGAAAGAGTCATATGGTATTATGACCATCAGACGACTCCTGCCAAATGCAGTACCAAGTGTGTTCTCTCGCCAGATAACTGAGTCCGTGAACACCACATCAACAAAAACCAAGGGTTACGGCAGGGCTAACAACATGTAGACCGAGAGAAGCTTATACAGAAGCGAGAGCTAGTGAGGGTAATATATTTATCCATCTTTATCTTGCTATATTATTAGTTGTCAGCCCCTACCCCTCGCCACAAATATACCTAGCAAAAGAACGATCAATTTTAGTGGGGGGGGTGTTTGTAAATCATAATAGCCCCACCCCTACCCCCCCATAATGAATCCTGCTTTACCATGGGGGGGGTGTGTGTGTGTTCCTTGGATTTTGGTTTTGCCCACTCCGCCATTATTATTCCCCCCCCCCGAAAAAAAATGCATGTGCATGCCCATGCTTATTTCATGCCTGTTCAACAATAATAATAATGACAAAACAAGTTTTCTGCTAAAGCCAAAATGTTGTGAATACTTGATGTATTGATTGTATTTAATTGTAAAGGCTAATTAACCGTTTGTGTTGAGGCACTGGGAGTAAATTACCTTGTTTGAAAGAATATACATCACTGTGTCAATGGATGACGGTCTAGGTCAGAGTCAAACCCACAACCTATTGCTTGTGAGTGTGAATACTAATGTCCGTTCAATGTGGAAAGTATAGTATTATTATTCACAGTATGTACAGTACCATAGTTAAAAGGAATTTTTTAAAATACTTTAATGCTGTCAAGGTAAAGATTTAACCTTCTAAAGCTGCTCTAATTATATACATATATAACATTGTGTTAACTAAGCTCAGTATGATTATGTAAGCGTTTGACTCGATTGACCAAGCATTTGTGAACTTGTTATTATTTAGCAAAGATGCACTTTAATTGATACACATATTCATGAGAAATCCTCATCTGTGTAAAAACCACATTTATCAGTACACATGTCTAAAATTTCACCTACTACACAGGTTGGGAAGTAAATGTCCAGCAAGTAAAGAGAAGGAGCAAAGGCATTGCAAACTTTCATGTACTTGTCAGCATTCATACATGACACTCATGCAAGAAAATGAGCTTACTTTTTCAGTGTTACTTATGTGCAAGTCCATTTTTAAAATGTTGGTAAACACTTAAGCTATGTACAGGTGACATCACATTTCAAGAAATAGAAGTAATGTTAATTTTGCTCAACACATTTTTGTCTCTTTTCTTCAGAACAATGAAGTGAAGATTAGTTACCACATGGAGAAAGGAATTTTCTGGAGCCATAAAAACTACAGCACCACAGTATGGAGGTGGACAGTATTATTACAGACAAGCATGTTCAGATACAGAAATGGATCAGAGAGAATATGAGAGCCACACACTATTATGATGTGTGACATGTAGCCAAGGGTATGTAGATATTGCAATTTTACTACCCTGAATGATACCATTTGATAAAACTCATATACAAGCACATATAGTAATATAACAGTTGTATGTTTAAAGTTACATTCAAGTTGGACAGTGAACATATCACTAGGAATACAGCCCCTGCCCCCCCCCCCCTTTAATATTTCTGGCCTCTCCTCTCTGCCCCTGTGCATACTCACACAGAAGGAAGAAACTAACTAAAGCAAAGCAACTCGAACTTGAAAGATTTTAATCAAAACAAAGCTAACACAGTCATTTTTGTAGTACATATTCAAAATCATATATCGCAACAAAAATTATTATTATTATTCAATCATTCATTAAACTATGATTTATATGTATCTTAAAAGGAATACTATTTAAGTCTTGTTTCCAATTCCATTAATTCGCTTTGGTAAATTATCAGTGTGAATATAGGCAGTGGATGGCATTTTTCAGTTTCTTGAATTGCTGGGGTAACAATTTTTTTCTTCAGGCGATGTAGAAGAATTGATGGCAGTACTGGAACAAGTGGTCAGGAAGCCGGAGTCGGTTGATAGACATTTATTGCCACCTCTCTGCAGCAATGTATCTATTATGACTGAAAATAGAATATACAGCAAATTTTTAAACTTGAATAAAGTTATGTTATTTCATGTATCCCAGTTTTCTGTTACTTATTTCATGTTTTCAGAGTCAATGTTTTTAGCAAAACATTATGTTTTACTACAACTAGTGTTAGGAAGCTAACTGAATCAGAAGTGAACATGAACAGACAGCAATATGTTTTTAAAGTCATATTATAGAATCTGTTCAAGAAATGAAAAGAATTTTTCCTGAGAATTTCCAAGGTAATGGACCAATGATTTTAGCAGGATCTATTATCAAAATGAAAGGTTTGGGTGAAAATTCCACACTCAGGTAAAGTGATAGTTCTGATACATATTGTCAATAAAGGAGTGATTTTATGAAAAGGAATTTTAATCACTTGTCCCAAAATTGACCCTGATAGTGGCACCATAACTAATGTAAGAATATTTTTGCCTACAAGTGTTCATGTACTTGGAGAGGATTTCCTTGCAATTTCCACATTGCTGTCTTAAGTGTTTAACTTTTAAAACCCCTAGTTACTGATGAACCATGCCCACATAAAAATCTGCTCTGAAGACATAAAAGTTTCACCCAAATCCGTGCCTTTGTCTTTTCATTATGAAATTGAAATATTGACAAAAGAATAATAATAATTGCCATAATGATAACAGTAATTACCAGAATGAATAGCCCAAGCACTGCTCAGACTCGTTATGCCCTGTGTTCTCTTTAGGGTCCTTGTCCACGTTCTTGTCTCGTTCGGGCTTAAATTGGTACTGTCTAACCTCAGCAAGCAGAATCTTCGTAAGAGTCATTATGTTCGCCATCTTCTAGGAGTTCACCTTCCTCACACAACGAAAATGAGCACAAAAAAATTTGCAGTAAATTCACTAGAATCATCACTAGATTCAGCCATCATCACCGCATATGCTAAACTTGAAGCACATATGCTAAACTTGAAGGACTTCCCGACAGTACGTCACTTCCGGAAATCTTATTATCACCGGAAGTATGCATATATTTCCTGAGCGTTTTCTGTAAAACATCGATTAATGCACACATTATCTTCATTTTCTTCTCTGCGAGTTAAAATTTGCATATTTAATGCACATTTCTGAGTTATTCAGTGAAAACTGAACATTTTAATTTATAGTGTGTATTACACTCAAGTAGACCTTTAAAGCAAGATCTTTTCCAAATTTTGAAAGTATAAACATTGTAGAAAAACCAGTATCAAATAACTGTAGATGTTTTGTAGTTGAGCAATGTAGAACAGAACAATTTAGAAATTCTTTCTTCATAAAAACAATTGTGGACTGGAATCATCTGAGTGATAGTGTTGTGTGCTTGTAATCAGTGGAGAGCTTCAGGACACCTCTTGAACAAAACTACTAACTTTCTAGTTGGCTCTCTTTTCCGGCAAAAATTTATGCCGTAAATGGCCCTGCATGTATACATTCAGATTCAGATCATTATTTTTTACTCTGTTTAGTACCAGGCCACCTTGTAAAAAGCTGTAGCGATCGCTAATATTCATATAGAAATTTCTTGATGACAGTTAAGGAGCAGAACATTCAATAATAAGGATTGGATAAACTTCGATAAAACAAAGTTGGTATTAAATTTTAAAACAACAGTTTATATTTCATTTAAGACATGTAGATCCGCATACATGGCCTGTTGACTTTTACTATAGGACTAGACCAAGTAGCAGTTCTCTGCTTCTTTTTTGTTTTAAATCTTGATATTACTGGTGGCAGAGACCAAATGTGCAAGGCACTGTTTGGAATAAAGTGTTCAGCCTACTTTCAGGTTGGACCATCAGTCGCTTGCTAGGATTATGGAAGTACTAGGCCCATTAACAAACTCAGCCCATAACAAACTCAGCCTTCCCAAATTGGCCCATAATGTACTCGGTCCACATAACGAACTTGGCCCATTATGTGTTTGGTCAGCCTTAAAGTCCACAATTTACATAATAGTAATGCAGTGCTAAAAATTCTGATAGCCCGACACCCAGCTCCCCTCTGATTTTACACTCTAAGTAAGGTGCCAGTCATGCTTGTCATTAAAATAATTTAAATTTGCCTGATGAAACTTTGGTCGTGCTGATGAAATGTGTAAATGTATTTTCAAGATGTTGACGTACTTGCCATAATACGGTGCAATCAAAATCAGATCACCACTGTCCTACATGAAATTGAGATCTGATTTTAATCAAATTGAAGCATGGTGTATCATGCTAAAAATATGATTTTGTGCTCCCAAATCCCCTGGCACGGTTGTGTTTCAAGAAAATATAATTTTCAGTAATCTTTGACAAAAAGAACCACCGTGCCAACAAACAAAAAAAGCACCACTTTCAGTATATACCCATTACATGTTGCATGTATAAATGGTAAACAGTCATGATTCGAGCTGATGTAATCCTATGCATAGGGCAGTTTAAATAGCAGCAATTAAAGGACAAAGAGGTCAGGAATAAACCACCATCTCACATAATACTTAATTGGCTGACAATGGCTAGTGAGATGTATTTGAAGACTGCAGTGGGTGAGTTCATTGTGCTTATTTGCATAGGATCAGGAAGTGGAACAACACATTATAGATAAATCAAAGAGATGTATAGCTGCATGTACAAGAACAAAGGTTATTACATATGATTGCCATGAATGAAAATGTTTAAGCCATACGTATTATATTTTTAACAAGTTTGTGAACATTGGCAACGTTTCGTTGAAGTCGGATTTTACTGCATATATTTAGAATGCAATGCATGATCATTTCATTAGTCAGAATAGTGTTGAAGTGTAATTCATTTTTGAAGCTGATTTAGGAAGCAATTATCTATCAGCAAAGCCGAACAAAAATAAATTTCCGAAATTTTGGTTGACTGAGTTTTAATTTGTGAAATGTGCCAGTAAATAAAAAGAAGAAAAAAGATACATAGGGGAGGGCTATTAATTCTTTACACATACTGCAAACAACACATCGACATTACGTCAACTCAGGTCTGACCAGGATTCACTCATGGAATCCAGCAGAGAAGTTTGAACACCAGGATCAACCAGTCTCTAGTCCCTAGTGAGTGTAGTGATGAAAACTAATGACACCTGGATTACCTTCAAACTCCTTTGACCCCTATTGATTTTATATTAGAATTGTAACTATTGTAACTTTGTGTGACAATATTAAAAAAGGGAAAACTTTGGGCAAGTGGAAATTGGAATCCGGACTAGAGGAATTTCAGTCAGGGCTTGTGAGCTTGTTTAAGTCACGAGCCTGGTGCCTGTGTCTAAACAAACATTTTCTTTGAGCACTGTAATGTGGATGTTATATTCTTTCTTCAGTGGCCATTTCATTTCTTTTAAATTCTTTGTATGTTTCTTTCAATGGTCATTTATTCTGCAATAGAAATATAATGGAAAAAATCGTAATCCCCAATTAATTAAATTATGTACTGCACAGTAAACATTTTGAAACTGTCCTTGTCCTCCTGCTTTTAATTGTTAATTGAGTTTTACGATAGCAGATGTCTGCTCTACTATTTGTAATTGTATACATGTTGACAGATGTGAATCTCCATATACCTTAAATTTTGTATCAGCTGTAATTATTTTCCATTATTCTAAGTTTAAAGCATCTTGGTCCTTGTAAGGCCATTAACTTAGATATTATTTTTGTTTAAAAAGATGAGCATATTGACAGAGTTAAAAAGATGATCATATTGACAAAGCTAACATTTCAAATTCTTATGTATTTATTTCTCATTATCTTTGCCTTTATTATTCCTTCTCTCAATACAAAACATAATTAAATGTTTCATTATATGGCGGTATTATTTTTGAGAAATCCCTAAAATATGATAAAAATGAAATTTGTAACCTAGGATTCCTTAGCGCAGTAAGATAGAATAAACAGTAAAGGACACAATGCATTATGATGAAATAATGAGAAGATGTTAATTAAATTCTTCTTCTTAAGATGATACAATTTATTGAATAACCAGGAGAATTTATAGCAAAGACGTTATATTTTTAACATTAAGAAGGAAAATTGGAACTTATTACTGTTTTGATTTGTAACAAGGAAAATTGTATTTATTACTTTTTTTATTTGTTCTGCTTTATTAATCTTTCACCAGGTGATAATTCTATCAAAACCAAAAAAAGTTATGTTATTGAATATAATCAACAACATTTTGTAATGAATGGATTATTAAAGTTATACAGACTCGTACTGTTTAGATGTACAGATTTCCATGACCAGTTGATACTAGTTATCATTCAGTTGATAAAGACAAAAGGTTTGAATTTGATCTGACAAAATGCTAAATTTTAGGTAAGTTTTAAAATAGTTTTCTGTACATTTTCAGTTACACTTAAAAAACATCATTAAGCAAAAGATATTGTAACCTTCACTGTTAATGAAATATGGGTACCAAAAAATAATCATGCCTGTATTTCAAACTCTGTGTTGCCATGAGTTACAGGAATCACAAGCATGTGCATGTTGCTTTGCAGTTACTATTCTTGAACACTCCACACAGTGGTCCATACCCATAGATGTGTTGATAGGATCATTTAATTTTGGGGGCATTATATATATATATATATATATATATATATATATATATAAAATCGGTTGACCATGTACAAAAGAATGTGACTGTTCACTGCACGGTTAATAAAACCTGCAAAGTTTGCATACTCATTAATGATTAATGAAATAGTTAATAAAGAACATATTTGGATTAAATATATGAAATGGTGATTTATACCTGACCTTGTTGGATAGTTTTTACATCAGTTTCAGTCGTGACTGCTTGACATTTATACATGCTACATGTAATGGTCATATACTGAAGCGTTTAAATTTTTGTTCTATTTCTAATGATTACTAACAAAAATGTAGTTTTTACAAAAACAGCTGTATTGGGATTTTGGGATTAAAAATCATGTTTTTAGGATCACTCACCATGTTATGGCAGGTCAAATAAATTTCTGCATTTCATCAGAGCAATTGAAGCTTTCTCAGGTAAATTTAGACTTTTTTGACAAGCCAGACAGGCTCTTCACTTAGAACAGGATGGGCCCAATCTGAAATCAGAGAGGCCCCAGGTATCGGGCTGTCAGATTCATTGAGTAATGCATATTGATGTTCAATTATGAATGGTATAGAGGAGTAACATACATTTTTTGTGTATGTACATTTTGTTTTTAACTTGTACGTATGATATTTCTTCAAAATTATAACTTAGTATAGTGTAAAATTTAACTAATATAAATCTGAATTGAAGTTTTGTTACTACTGTCTTTTATTTGCATGAAGGAAGATATTTGTATGGGAAAAGTAGGCATTATGTACAAATTGAAATATAAGACACAACATAACATAATGTATTTATATATATATCCAAAGTTACATAATTACCTTCAATTTATTGGACATGTGTGCCTTTTTTCCACTGCCAGTGTTTTCACATTCTTTGTTTATAAATGACAACATTGTCGCGTCTCTGTTTATGTTTGTAGTGCAACTTCTTCCCAACAGCATGCACTTTCCATGTTACATAATAGCATGCAACAGAAACTGGTTGAAACTGAATCAATCCTGTTTGGTGACCGCATCTAAAAATGTCAGTATATGTTATCATTGAATTTGCCATTAAGCATTTCTCAAGGAATTTATACAATAATCATCAATGGAATTTTGATAGACAAGGAGTGAAATATAATGAATAAATGCCATTTATAGGTATATTTAATCAAATTCTCCAAAATGACACCTATAGCTGCAAAAAGTGACTCAGTGCATACATGACTTATGTGAGTTGTACTATGATTACTTCTTATGCTTGCTGTATATGGATTGTGCTTTTCTAGTGCATTAGGAAGGTAAAATAAAATAAAGAAATAAGAAGTTGTGTTTGGCATTTTTATTATCATCTCTTTATTTCCTCTCATCATATAAATTTGATAATATTCTTAGAAGAAAGACTGCTGCATAAGAATAGCCTAAGAGTTAATTTGCCACTCTTGGACCTACATGTACTTTCCTAATTTTCCATTTATAGCAATTGTATATGACCCATTTCCAAGAAAACAGATTGGTTTCTTTACCTTGAAACTCTGCCTGGTGGATTCATTTTGTTAATTAGTTGGTTAGCAGACCAGTCTGTACTTTTAAAGAAAAAGGCACCAGATCATAAGCGAAATGGACTTTTATGGTGACTTGTGAATGAAAATTCTTAGAGCAGATGGGTCTTTTTCAACTTCAAAACATGTCCATTCAGAAAAAGGAGAAATCAACCCTGCTTTACAAATTTGAAAAGAAGAATAGTGATTGAGCACTTCATCATGCTCATTGCATAGACCAAGAAGTAGATCTCTGCCTCATTGTAGAATTTGTGGACTTAACAATCATTTGGCTTAAGTTATACATGTAGACCAGTGAAAGTGAGTGCTGAATATAAATAATTTATCAGTATGTTCTGTGTTTGTATTCTGGTTCAAATCCACATGGATTTTGCCCATTTTTTTGGCCAAGTATTTTGACCTGCTGCAGATCCAGGTTAGTAGGAAAGAATAAATGTACATTTTTCATACAGTTTACTTTAATTATGCCATTGAATATATAGATTGCGCTTTTTAGGTTATATTCATAGCAAAAGCAAATAAATTTCTGGGGTTAAAAAATATCACGAATGCAGTTATTCATTGATCATAATAGTTTATAACAGTTTATTGACATAGTAAATGAACAATAGCTGGTCGCTGCTGTGTGCATTGTGGCAATCTTGTCAATTTTGTCTAGACTTTCTTGTTACATCTGTAAGTGTTGCTACACTGAAAATGCTATAATTTTTAAAAGCACACAAATCTTGGGACACGAAAAAAAATTATTTTTTGTGTCCCAAGACTTACAGTCATTATGGTATATCTAATGGGAAGTTGGAATTGTGAACTTGGATGAGGGGACATGTATCCTGGAATAGGCAAGCGAGGTAATAATGACAGGTAAATACTGCATTATTAAATTAGTAAACACCCACCAACACCTCCCTCCTTGAAAACTGCAGTTTAGAGCTGATTGCACCAAAGTGTAAAATGTGTAAAGTTTAATTTTAAATGCATGTTTAAGGTATTTAGAGGCAAAACTTATTGTAATAGAGAATTGTTTCATTTTCAGTTTGCTAAACCATAGCCAGGGAAGGAAAGGAAAATGAAGTTCAAATACCAGTTGGTGATCTTTTCAATTTTATTGTGTGCACATATTTCAGTTGCAGTGTACATCGCCAAGCAGAATGGTCTGAAGACCCCAGCCATTTCTTTAGTGGATCAGATGCATTCCTGTTCAAAGTTTTGTATTTGTGATTTACTAGATAATTCTGCTGCATGTGTTGTTCCATATGACTTTTTACGATTCCAGACCTTTGAATATTGGACACTTAAGAATCTGACACTGTTTGGATATTATGATACACCAGATATCTTACCATTCTCACCTCAGCTGCAGTCCAGTCTGTGCGGAGTGAAACATTTGACGTTTGAATACCTTTTAAGTGGGGTATTGCCCAACAATTCTTTTGTTTGCTCAACGGATATGGTGTCACTCAACCTCTGTGAAAACAATGTCACGGGTTTATCCCCTAGGTCTTTTACTGGGCTTATAAGTTTAAGATTTCTGAACTTAAGTGGTAATGCCATTAAAGAGATAACCCCTGATGTTTTCAGAGAATTATACAGTATTTGTGTGATTGATCTGTCGAGAAATGAATTGATGTTTCTGCCAGATGGATTGTTCAGAGAGCTGAATAGTTTGGAAAAGATAGACTTGAGCAAGAATAAATTGAAAAAGATCTCAGAAATTGATTTTCTAAACCTAAAATCATTACATCAGCTCAATCTTCAGAATAATGATGTACAGCATTTGTCAACAGCTGCTGTTGACTGGTTGATATCCATAGACATGCTAGTACAGATTGAAGGAAATCCTTTAGAATGCACATGTACTATGGCAGAGCTCCTCACTTTAGCTCAGTCTAATGAATCCAGATCGTCACACTATTCAGAGATGGAATGTGGGGGGCACAATAATTTTACTGGCATTTTGTATAAAGAAGTAGATATTGGCATTCTTCCATGTGATCCTCCTGAAATATCATACATATCAGACGCCCAGCAAGTTTTGGTAAGTGACCACCTTCAACTTGCTTGCCTGTCAGTTGGAGATCCAGCACCATCTATATACTGGATAACACCATGGGGAGAGAAATTTACTCATTTTTCCATGCTTCATTTATTACCCAGCAATTTGCATATGCTTACTAACAAAAGATACAGTGGAATAATCAATCCCATTGTCTCCAATATTGATATATCTCCTGATGGCACTCTTCATATTGATGTGTTTCGGGGTGCATTTGTGGGAAATTTTACCTGTGTTTCCTATAGTTATGTTGGTAACAGTACAGCATATGTAGATGTAAAAGTCTACTCCATATTTAAAGATGCATACATTTTAAGTCAGTGTATAGGTGCAGCCCATGCAGGTTTCTTTCTTTTAATTGGTCTGTTGACAGGATTTATACGCATAAGTATCAGGTTTTGCAAGAAGCGTTGTTTTTGTTGTCAAAAGATGGAGAAAAAAGAGACAGGAAATATTGAAGATGAGGTTAATAAAGAAGAAATGTATTCAGAAGCCGATGCTGATAGTTTTGGGGATGATTACTCTGGAACCAAACCACCATTCAATTCACCATTACAGAGGACTCCTGGTTCATCACCGAAAAAATGTTTGACACCCAGCAGTTCTCTTGAAAGAGAAACATCATTACCAACAAATATATGGGACACCTTAGAAGAGGCTCGTGCAAGGCTGGTGGATGGTGTGGGACGGAAAGTGGACAAAGTACGCAGTCATGTAAAGTCCATCACAGAGACGAGCACTCTTAAAATTCAACATATCAAAGAAACTGGAAGCTTGAAGATTCAGTCAATAAGAGAGACAGGAAGCAATGCTGCATACCGTGTAAAGGCAGGTGTTGTTCTTGGTATGGAACAGGTGAAATTTGGAGTGCAGTCCATCAAAGAATTTTGTGGTACCGGAGAAATGGGCACACAGACAATCTCAATGGTCTCAGTCTCAACAGATGTAGATACACAGGAACAGTGTCAGATAGTCAAATTACATACTGTTACCACTGTATAAGATCGCAACATTGGAAATTTATTGTAAATTTCGATTGGAACATGGATCATTTGTGTTTATTAATCATAATAGCTTGTACCATCTGACACAGCTACAGATTCAGTATTGGACCCCCGATGGAACTCGTGTATTACTCCTGACTGTTGCTAGATGGCAGGAGCAATCTATAGGGTTTATTTACTGGGTATTGGTTTCTTTCAGAAGGCTTTGCTCATGCTTACAGTGTCTCTGATGTAGGATCAAGTGGTAGATAGTTCATGACACCATCTGGAAGAGTACTGAGCAAGAACCAAATGGCATGAACCAGATGGTAGAAAGTACATGTATACCAGCTGGAAGAGTACTGGGTGGGAAAGTTCTGTTGTAGAAGTGTGTTCAATCATCATGCTATTTAAAAACTTGTTGAAAAATGGTATGCAAAAACATATTTTTTAGGTTTTTTTAATTGACTTACTGTACATGTACACTATCTGGAGGAGTACTGAGATGGCTAATTCTTTTGTACAGTTGTGTTCCATCATGCATTTTAAGGTTTCATATGCAAAGTACATATTTGTACATATATTTTATAAAATGATGTACTGCACACATGCACCATATGGAGGAGTGCTTTATGGGTGAATTCATTTCTTTTCAGTCATCATGTGATGTAAGGCATGTTGAAATACTGTGTGCAAAATACATCTTTGTCCACACGTTTCGTCAGGAAATGATACAGATATACCATCTGAAAGATTACTGTCTGGATCGGTTCTTTTGTCCTGTCATGTGTTATAAGGCATGTGGAAATATAGTAAGCAACGCAAATTTTATGAACTGACTTATTGTGCACATGTAGCAGCAGAAAGAGTACGGTCTGGGTGATTCTGTTGTGTTAAATTTCTTAAAATGTGGTATGCAAAAATTTTACACAAATATTTTACAAATTGACTTGATACATTCTTCCCTATTTTAGTTGGGGTCAAATTTCTCTCCATAAAGGTGTGCAATATCAAGGGCATTGTTAGACAAGTATCATTCTTAGTGGAAGGGTACAACAATTGTGGTACATGTATTTTTAAAGGAAAAACTTGTAATCTGGTTAAGCCATCCATTTATACATAAATGTAAATGAAATATCAAGGTAGTAGATATGTTTATCACCAATGGCAATGAAATTGGTGCTTTTTATCAGTAGTGCTGTGAATCATATGCTCAGGTCTCAGTAGCCATTTTCACATGCTGTGTCTTGGACCCACTGTCTTTTGAGGTGCAAAATGTGCCAGTCCAGTTTTGGATGGAAGATAAGTACTTTGAGGTTAATCAATAAAATGAAATTAGATTAAATATCTTCAATGATGTAATAATAAATATTTCCTGGGTTGACTCTAGTTTTGTACTTCAATCTACTCACTTTTTGAATATAATAATGCTATGTTTCTATTTGTTTGATTAACCTTTCTTGCCTGCTAGTGTTTTTTCATATTCCTTGGTGTGGGAAAATATACTTGGAGAGGATTCTGGTTTTGGAAACTGAGGTCCTAGTTCTGATTATTGAGGGTCCACAATCATAGTGACTTAGGGACACAGGGATGAGTTTGGGGGTATGGAGGAGTAGGTGGAAGGACAATGAAGAAAGGAATTTGGAATGTGTGGTAAAAAGTGAGTATATTTGCAATGGCAAGCAAACACAGATGCTGCTTTTGCAGAAACTGGTAAATATTATTTTCTTGCCAGAATTGATAGATAATAAGACCAGGTAGTACTTTTTTAACAGTGTTCAGGATGTTAGGATTTGTGCACCCCAATTACAAACATCAGGGGAGGGAAGGGGGTATCTTAATTTGATCATGTTTCTATGTTCATCTGCCTGTTCCAACAAACTTGAAAGCATGATTTCATTAAATTTCTTTTGAGTTCAAAGATGTCAGATGTATATTTTGAAAAATATTGACAATAAGTACTACTTCTACTGTACTACTACAACAGGTGTGTAAAATAATGCCCTAGAAATTTATGCTTTTCTCCTCCCTGTTGCACCTCACCCTTTGATAAATAGATGTAAACCAAAAGTTGATACATTAATTTGAAAGACTTACCATCAGATCCAAAGTAATAGGTGCCAAATCTAATTATCTGGTAGAGGATACAACTGAAATATAACCAAACAATACACTCCATCATTGCTGGCCAATCATAACCAAACAGTAGACTGCATCATTGCTGGCCAATCATAACCAAATAGTGTCTCCATCAGTGCTGGCCAATCATGTGACATTGTCAGGGCATAATTGAACCATCATCAAAGGTCCTGTACCAGCAGTTGGGTCGAGCCAGGTACAAAAAATAACAATGGCTAAATGAGCTGTTGGTAAATGTCCTAGATGCTTTTTTCATTGCATACCCAAGATGTGATAAGAAAAAAAAAGGTGCTATTTGAGTGATAGGTCTAAGTATTAGATGATGGATATGTTTGTTACTAAACTTTAAAGGCTACCCCAAAAACAAAACTATACATGTATTGGATATGCCAAGAAAGTAAAAACTAAGCTTTTCAATGACATTCCTCCAAGAGGAGATAACTCTAAGACAGGAATGGCAGCAGTGGCTTGGTTGTGAGGTCTTTTAATGATGGAATATATAAAGTGAAATTCAATGCAGCTAGACAATATTTTCAATTAATATTTAAAATTTAAATTGTGTTATAATACTCCTTTGCTATAAGGTCCTTTATTATAACTTTTATGGTCTTGGATCCCATGTAATTTAATGACAGTAAAATATATGCATAATGCACTTAATAATAAGGTGGTATACAAAAGGATTCCCATGGACAGTTATAAAAATGGAGTAAAGTACATGTTGTAAGGTTTCAGGTATATGAAAAAGTAATTGCTTTATCAACAGCACAGTGATGTACAGTTGCCATTAGTTTGACATTAATGTAGCAATGGTGTGAATAGTATATAGTCATTTCTATTACTCCATATTGCCTTGTTTAAGCGGGAAAATGTTGTTTTTTTATTAATCTTTTTTTTCACACTACTGTTCATCAACCAGAAGAAATTTGGGGATGGCCTGCTATCTATCAGCCATCAGTTAGCACAAATTTATTACCACAACTCCTCCTAAAGTGCCTCAAGGATTGCCATGAAACTTTACCCACACATTCATTCCAAGGTCTAGTTTGTGTATAGCCACCATAGTGACCATCTTGAAAATAATGTTATTGGTACTCACCCTGAATGGATAGGAATATTAACTGAAAGTCATATCAACATGGGTTTTCACTAGAAGATTTCTTACAATGTAAAGTTGTTTGAAATGAAAATTGTGCCGCTCTGATTACAGCAGTTGTCTTGAATCTTTTCATTACTCCTTCTGAATAGAGTTTTAACTAAAATGTTACTTGTG
>JAECUM010038671.1:0-17506 GCA_016617855.1 Megalonaias nervosa | reverse complement strand
ATATATATATATATTAATTACGTTTTAAATTACTGTAACATTAATTAAAGAAAATCAAACAAATGCATGAATGTAGTTGTAAACGGGAAATATAGCCCCACCTTGTAGTGAAGAAGCTGATTCTTCAGAGGTAGCAAGATTCTATTTTCTGAAAAATGGGGTCCTTAAGTGAAAATGGAGACCACCTGATGGACCCACTGTTGATGAGTGGTTAGTAAGCTATCAAATTGTTATTCCTCTGTCGTATAGACAAGGAATGTAGTTCTTAGATTAGCCTATGAATCTATCTTGGCTGGTCATTTAAGAGTCAGTAAAACCTATCACAAGACCTTACATGATTTTATTGACTAGAAATTAAAATTGATGTTTCCAAATATTGTAGATCGTGTTTTATTTGTCATTTGGCCAGTTTTAATTCTTTTGAACTATCTTTTGGACATGTTGTCCATGGACCACTGGATTTGTTAAAACCAAAAACTTCTTTTAACAGAGGATTTAGATAATAATATCTTAGAGTATGTATTTGACTGTGAAATGGCAAGATATAATCTTCTGTCTATTGGCTCAAAAATACAATTAAGGCAGGGCAAAACTGCAAAAGAAAGAACTTTTGAACCTGGTGATAAAATTCTACCTCTCTTGCCAATACTTCAAAATCCTTTTCAGGTAACATATTTTGGCTTATAAAGCTAAAACGAAAGTGATTTAAATTATATCAACACCCCTGGGAGGCAGAAATAGAAATAACTCCGCCAACAGTCAAATATATTTAAGGAGTATGTTCATCGAAATAGCCCTGGAAATCATTCAGTCATGGTTAAGTCAAGCCTGTAAAATCTAAGGTGAAAGCTATCTCTGATTTTCCTGTGTCTATCAGTAAAAAGCAACCGATGCAATTTTTGGGTATGGCTGGATATTATCGGAATATTATTTGCTCAAATTGTTTGATAATTGCTGAGCCCCTGGCCAATTTATTGAGTAAAAAGACCAAGTTTTATTGGTCTGGAAAATGGCAGGAGACGTTCGATAAATTAAATGCAATACTTAAAAGTGTACCAGTTCTCTCAGTTCCAGATTTCAATCAACAATTTAAAATGTCTATTGATGCAGGTGATGTAGGGGTTGGTGGAGTATTAATTCAGGAAGATAAAAATGGTATGGACCATCCAGTGTGCTATTTCTCTAAAAATTAAATAAGCACCAGAGAAATTATTCCACTATTGAGAAGGAGTGTTTTGCTTTACTTTTAGCTTTAAAACACTTTAAAGTGTATATTAATTCTGCTCCTTCTTCGATTATTATATTCAGTGATCACAACCCCTTTACTTTTAACAACAAAATGAAAAACAAAAGTCAGAGGTTTTTGAGATGGAGCTTGATGTTGCGAGAATACAACATCAATATTAGACACATCAAATGACAAGAACATTTAATCGGAGATGCACTTTCACGTTTATAGGAGTTTTATATTGTTTTATTTTGAAGATATTTTTCTACATACATTATAAATCTTGCAGTGTAATTTATTATTATCATTTGCATGCTTGATTAATATAGGGAAAGAAAGCTTTATTGCATAAATCTTTCTTTTCCTTATGATGGGAGGTGTTATGTATATCTATAATTTATTAAAACATGGTACATGATTTTATCTAACTTTTGTAATTTTTATCTATGGCTTTAAGTTGTACAAATTATTATTATTTGGTGGTGTATGTACATAGAGTGTATCTACGATATTAAAGAAAAGAAACTTGCGTTGGATCTCTAAATGGATGCTTACGTACGTCTTCACACTTACTAATAATATTATTATTATTCAACATGTGTACAGGATTCGGCCTTTCTCGCATTGGACAGATATGACAGGTGGTATCTTAGAAGAATTAAATTTATTTTTATTGGATGAGTTAGGACACCGGAATAGCGTCCGAGTCTATGCTCTTAAAAAAGTAAAATAAAAGAGTGGAAAGCAACTAGCTTTGTAAAATTCAACAAATAATTTTCCCTACAAAACAAAGTGAAAATGAAAAAGAAGAACTTACGGTATTTCGAATTCAATCCCAAAATAATCATAAAATGACAGACATAAGTCCTAATAATAAACGTTCTAAATACACTTTAGTGGAAATTAAAATTAAGTCCAACGCTGAAGGTATTGATGTGCACGTGGCGGCTTGTATTGAGTTGTTGTAGCAGCAGTCTTTTGTTGGAACACAATAATATAATTCCAGGTCTGAATTTATTATCAATGCAAGTGAATGTCTCTGTCCAAGAATATTATTTTTCAGCACCCATTATTTCCAGAGAAAATAATCACTGAAGTAAATAATTTGAAGAAATAAATTCCAGCATAAAATGAACTTTTGGGCACAACAACAATACAAAACTGATTCTGCTAGATCTTAAAGCACGAATAAATAATATTTCCAGTAACAAGAGTATATAGTCTTCCACTTGACCTTAGGTCACAATTAACATTTTCTAAAAATAATAGAAACTAATCTAGAAAGTTCTTAATGTTTACAAAATAAAATATTCGCTATACTTAGAAAGTCTGTTACTAAAAGTATAATATATAACTTGGACTATATCAGGTAAGCCAGGTAAATTGTAGGGTAATTCCAATAACCCAGACCTAGCTGCAAATAAACATGTTTACTTCTATTAATCGTTATCCTGATATTAAACTCATACACATAAAGAATATTTTAGCTATGTATTAGTTGATTACAAAATAAAATAAAAAATCAATAATTCAGGTAAAGTAGAAAATAAACTTGATTATGGACAACGTTAAGTCCATCATGCAATTTTACATTACAACAGTATATAATGAAACAAAAAATTAAAATAATTGCAAAACAAAACAACACAGTCGAAATATACATAACAGTATGTGTATTTTGAAAGATTTAAATTAGTAGTATTTTGGGGATATATTGCGAAATATAGTTGAAATAGAAGGTGCATGTAAGGAGAGAACTGAGCTATCAAATTTCATTCCTAATTTTGGAGTCATTCTTATTTGTTGTGTTCTTGTTGTAGTCTGTTTTGTGTTGTACATGGATATTATTTTAGAGGATAAACATTTGTTTGGACTGTTCAGTGGAAATAGAAATGGATTATTTTTGGTCTATTATACTATCATGGAACTATTGTGAATTATTCCTAGAGTTATGGACAACGCCATTGTGACAACATCACGATTCTTGGGGTACCAGTACATTTCAGGTTCTGAAGTTGATACGGAACATTTTTTTGAACTTTAATATAACTCTATCAGGATTATTTTGGATTCAAGTCATAAACTGTGTCTCTCACATTTTCATCTATAACTTTGATAAATTAAAAAAGTGCCAAAAGTCACCATCTATTCCAGCCCCAGGCACAAAAGATACAGGCACTACCAACTAAAGGCATGATAAATCCACACAAACAAGAGGCGCATCCTATAGGAAAAGCTGGTACCACAAAACTTGTGGTGGACTACCAAGCTGCGATACCAACTAGCCTACCATTAGGAGCCGATCTATACACGGCATAGTAGACATTCTAAAACTGGAAATCTGAAAAAAGGGAGTCACCTTTAATAGCTACGTAAAAATGATGATAGAAAAGGCTACGGTCAGTAGTGAGGAAGTTATTTTACTGGAAGTATATTTACGTAGCAATGAAGTAGAAGTGGCTTGTGACTGGCAACCTCGGGGGATTAATTGACGCGACTAAACCAAGAATTGAGGTCCGATTCCAAAGGTTTAATTAGAAAGGCTACGGTGGAAGCTAGTGAGGTGCGACTTGATAGAGCTACAACGTTCTCAGTGCCACCCATTTCGGGGCCAAGGATATATCCCCTCGACAAAGTGGTTTACCATAAGAGGATATCATAAAAGTGGAAAACTCAATAACCGGTGTTTGGAATGAACCCTGCCCTACAGCCTGTCTATGACCACCCTTAGCGCAACAGCAAGTACAGTAGTCACCAGGGAAAGTTATGCTTTGACAATATTAAGTTTCCGATGAAGGTGTAAGGTGTAACCAAATGTGAGAGCCTCAAACCCTCCATAGCCATCATCGTCTTTGGGTGGGACTACACGTTCTACACTATACACATTTCCGAAAAGCTTCCGGACAAGACCGCCAACTTATTGCTACTAATGAACCCGAGTAACAGCACGTCTGCTGTAGATGCGGCCACGTCTTATAAATGCCAAACCTTCTTGAGGACCACGCAAGAGACTGCGGCTGTATAAGAGCAAAGACGCAGAGCTCGGAAAGTATAAGCTATATTGTAAGCTCCTGTTGCATTATTTGTCATTACTGTTACGTGTAGGCTCGTACAAATGTAACAAAAGAAAAGAGTGAAGTCAACAAACTTTGTAAATGTTAACAAAATAATTTATTTCCCTAGAAAACAAGATAAAAATATGAAATAGGACTTACGCTTTGTGAATATAATTCAAAATTAATCCTAAAATTGAAAAATATAAGTCCTATCACTAAACAGTTCTAACTGAATCCAGGTTCGAATCTCTATGAAGTTCCAATATGGAAGGCGATGACGTCAGATTAGGTCGTTGTACTAATGGCAACAATTCCTCGTTGAATAACAATTTATAATGTTCCCGTTTAAAAAATCCAGAATAAATTTCCACTGAATATCTTTGTCCAAGTATATCGTTGAAATAGAATATTTCCCACTTTGAATAAATTATTTTAAATACAAAAATCAACTCAGATAGCAACAACTTGACAAATACCTTGAGCCCAAAGGTACAATTTTACGACTGATAGATCTACTAGCAAAATGGCTGTTTTAAGCCTCGATTTTAGATCACATGGTGGCTCACGTGACGGGTTACGTGACCACTAATTTGAACAGCGCAGTAAAAAAAAATGCCATTTAACACGTAGGCAAGAATAGCCCTATCTAAGAATCAGATTCTCACGCTGGAGAAATAAAAAGAAAGGCTGTTTACAATTCGGCTAACACGTGGGCCGAAAATGACCTTTGTAATAGCCAATCATTTTCGCGTAGAGTTTACAAAATCTATGAACCAAAGTGAGCTAAAAATAGGGCTTAAGTCATACTTTTACATTCTAATCAGACTGATATTTTTTCAAAAATATCAAATCCCGTGAAACAAAAAGTAAAAATAAAAAAGAATTTAAAAACTAACACACAAGGAAATAAATTACATATACGTAACATTACCATATACTATCCATGCAGAGTTCGAGACCATATATGTGCCCGTAAAAGGGAAGAGGTTACCTTGCTAAAGTAACACCAATGAAGCTTACTTCCAACCCACATGTGCTTTCTGCTATATAGTTCGACGATGGGACGGTAAAAGAATTAATCGTCTATCGTACCGAGGAACGGCAAACATAAACGCTATTCCCAACAACTGGGAAAAATACATAACCTTCCCCTTCCAGTTTACTAACAGTCTCCTGTTCCACAATAGTAGCCTGGCAAAGCTGTCTGCTAGCTTTCCTCGGAATGAATTTTGCATTACTCGTCTGTGCACCGAACACAGTGTCACCCTTCTGAATTACACGGTTGTCTATCCCTACTAATATGTGAACGGCTGGGACCACTTTGGCAGGACGCGGCTACCCGAAATTTCGGTATTTTACAGCAGCCTCTTCCAAGCTGGCATCTCCACTGAGGACTATCAAAATGCTCTTATCGTGGTATACATTTGACTATAAGACTATGGGAGAAATGACTAAATAAGAGAGAGTTGAGTCCTCTTTTAGAAGAGACGATATAATCGATAGGATGCCTTTACTAGCTGAATATCAGATTCCCACATAAGGCATTTTAAAGAGGCTTCTATACACCAACGTGTGAGCTCGCCAAATTATGCTCTATAATTTAAATCAGGAGGTCAGATTAAACCATATAAGTTAAGCACCATGAAAAGACGGCGATAATGAAAGGGTGTACCGATTTCTTGATCTTCTACCGCTTATAATTAAAGCACCCGCTTTCATGCAGTCTTGATAAAAACAAGTGTGTAGGTATTGGTGATGTGCGGACATAAGCCAACGAAAGTGCTCTTCCTATGGTGGCCAAACTTGGCGATAGGATGTGGTATCCACTAAACATGAAAGATAACATAATCGTGTGTACGTGTGAACCCTTCGGCCTGCAAAATGCGGCTCATACGTTGTCAGGTTTGGTAACTCCGCCTCACTGGGTGCTATAAACACCCCAATCAATATGGATACATCAGTTCTCAAGATATAGATACAATGGCGTATGCCGAATAGGCTGCACATTCAAGAAAACTTTGTTATCTTTTCATCGGGTTGTCAAGATTTCTCAGGGTTACTGCAAATAAAGTGTCCAGCATCAGACAGATGAAAATTTAAATCTCCAAGTGAATGTGCTCAAGATTCAAATTTCTTTTGCACATTAGACCTCCATGATAGTGCAATCTTGAAAAGGAAGCATGAGTATTATTTTCAAGTGCAAGGACAAATGGCCATTACGGGCAAGGATTTGTGTGATATTGTGGTTTGGACTTTGAAGCAACCACCATCTATTCAACGCATTCCATTCAATTTAGAATTCTGAAATATTATGGTAGAAAAACTAAATTCTTTCTGCTTGAAAGGAATTATTCCTGAAATGTACACAACACGTGTGCTTAGAGGTGTTCCTCTCTACCAGTTGGTCAGTGATGACGAGAAAGAGAAATAGAGTGATTGTCAAATTAATGACATAAGGTGACATTTTGAGTAATTTATCGACTCAATGAGATTTGAATTAAAGGTTACACAACAATATGGACTGAAGAGTTTAATGTTTTCTTTATTAAAACTGCAGTTGACATGATTACTAAATGAGGTTTAAATATGCGTTGTTATATAGGCAGGTGTTTTTAACAGTCAAAATTATTGCCACAAAATTTTGAAAGTACTGTCATGCATACGGTCATAAAAGACTGCTGTAATACATCTAAATTAAAGTATTATAATACTAATTTGCTTTGCAAAGTGATGGCTGTAAATTTGTTAATCGTGTACATATATTCCATATCTTTGTTACTTGTTGTGACATATTTATAGGCATAACAGTTTTAAGAATATTAAATTTCTTTTATCCTTTCCTTCTGTCTCTCAACATGGATACGATGATTTGCAATTGTTCGTGTTTGTTGCTCTTCTCTTTTGGAGAACTGTGTTTTCTTTTGTTTAAACGGAGGGATGATGAGATGGACACTTTTTGGGTTGTGATGTCTGAAATAAGGAATCCTTTGTCTACCATAATGGCATCTCCAGGTTCACACATGCCAACCAGGGCAATGTCTTTAGTAATTTGTTTGTCACTTGCACTCCCTGCCCACAAATCTGATACAAATGTTACAACCCCAGCTGGACTAATTCCAATTAGCCCTTTCCATGTCATATGTGATTTGTAATCACTGTACATCAAAGATTTGTGCTGTAAGAAACTACGCGTTTCCGTGCGTAACTCTGTACCGCCAGTTATCACCCTACTGGATATTAATCAATCCACTTATTAAAAATCATTCCACATGTCGATGTTCCAATGTTAAATCGATCTGCTAAATCTTCGAGTAACAAGCCTAGTCTCAATCGCATCAAGACAAGAAAGAATTCATCTATCAGACGCAAGTGTCTTGGACGTCCTTTTCCACTTGTATCACCATAATTAGCTGTCTGACTTGTAGCATCATCCTTAATTGCATCAAATAATGCTTTGAAAATAGCTGAATTTGGAACTCCAGTATAAAATAGCATTTTTTGGCCATCATTTTCAATATCCCCAAATGTTAAAACGGGAAATAACCTTTATCCCGCAATCTACAGTTGTCACTTTGTTAACAGGGGTGCCATATTCAGGTGATAGTTCATTAAAATCACACTGTGTAGAAACCTCTATCCTCAGCAGGGTATTGGTTTGTGTTGATTGGTTGTTAATATGACTGGCGGCAATATCTTTTAAATTTATTGGTCCACAATAATCATGTAAATGTATAGAGGTGTCCAGAGGTGATTCAGTCTTTTTTTATAAATGTTTCTGAAATATTAATTAAATCATCCTCGTCATCACTCTGTTGTTCAGCAATGTCACCTTGTTCCATATCTTCATTTAGTTGAAAGTCACTATTGGCAAGTTCCAAGGTTTCACTCTCCAGGTTCTGAAATTAAATAATTATACAAATATAAACATAATTTTTTAACAGTTAATTAATATTTACATATACATGTGTAGCATGCACAATTAAAAGTTGGTGCTGGTGTAAGTTACAGCAATTCCTTTAAGTACTGGATGGGTAGACCAGTTAGTCTATATTTATAGTGTAACTGTGCACCTGTAGACATTACAGTGCCAATGGCAACAGCAGATCTAAAGACAATACAACAGTTGATAAAGGTCAGTACAACATCAAATTAAACTACAATGCAGTAACAGACTACACGCAAATGCACAATTTTTGTTATCTGTGAACATCTGTATGTAACACATCACAGAGAGGTGTACACTTAATAAGTTAAATATGGAGTATGACTATTTGTTTAAAAGCATACACAATGCTATTGATTACAGCTGATTAAAAACCACAGAATAAGAATAAATCCTACCCCACATCTCGTTTAAAATGGATGGAGCATACTAGTACTCAATGTAGACAATGTAGACACTTACCGACGTTTGAAACACCTTGTTCGGGAAAAATGAAGGCACTGGATGCTCTTTTGACCGCCCACTTCTATTCACAAAATGATCGGAACACATTTGGCTGTTAGCTGTGTAAGTGAAATATTTCCGTACTAGCCGTGAATCCAAACTGTACGGAGTTTACATCTTGCAGGAAATCTGTGCAATGATATTGTTTTCCCATCTACTTCCTTCCCTCTCAAATTGCTACAAATGCAACAATACTTGCGGGTTTTTGCCACACACATTCTTTGACAGCTGATGAATGGGTAGCCCACGGAAGTTGAAACGGCAGCTAACGCATGCGCAAAAGATACACTGAAGAGTTCCTACTAGGGGGAGACAACAACCAATATTGAAAAGGCCTATATAAAGAAAGCTCACAACCTGGCATTCTTAGTGAAACTATCGAAACGAAGCTTTTGAAACGAGTGTTTTGTATTAATTTGTCCTCATTGTACCTATTAAAAGCACACGTGAAAGTGCGACATAATATTGAGCATATAACTGAAAAAGGATAAGTCGTTAATATCATAAAACAAGATAGTACACTCTTGCGTGATTTACGTCCTTGTTACACTGTGATGAGGTAAATCTACATTATATCATTGTCGATATTAGCCAGCATAATTGCCCTCTTGGTTCAATAAATATGCAGATACAATGCCTGTAGTGGTAAGTATCTTACCATTGTGAACACGATTTGGGTGGAAGATAATATATGCAATGATAATATAGTTTTGTGAGCAAAGTCTCCTTAATTTTGTTTGTTACAACATTGTACCAGAGTCTCGATAATTTCTGATGTTCCTATATATTTATTATTATTTCACTTGGTAACCTTTATGACTGAGATAATCACTTGTGCTGTAAGTAACTTTAGGTCTAACCTGACTAGCATTTGTATGGCAATTCCTAACTGGAAGGAATGTTTATATTACATAGTGTAATAGAATGAAGCTGGATTAGGGCTGAATCAAGTGAAGACACTAAAAGCAATTTCGTGAATGAGATTCATAATGTAGTGGCACTGTAAATGAATTTGGCACTTGAAACAGATTATACTCTATCTGATAACACGGCGTTGGATGACATAGGTTTGATTCTATATAATTTAGAATAACGTCTGAAATATCAAATATATAAGACAATTCTATAACACAAAATGGACAGCAAGAAAGAATGCAATTTGTTTTCACATACCAATACATCTGACGATGGTTTTCGTAATGTGGACAGCCTTCTGATAAACTTGTTGTATTGTATCTCCTCTATATAATCCTGGTTATGGTGACATCTACAGCCAGGAACTCGATGAAATGGGGTTTCTAACTGCAGGTAGTTTGCGCTTGCAGCAGTGAGTAAACGAAACTTGGTATTTTGAAATAACCACGGTTAAAAACGCCGTACGCGACCGCGAAACCCAAGAGCATTATCGTTAATATTTAATGCACTGACGTTAGGCACGCACAATTCAGTGACCACTTAGATAGGAATAGACTGCTTCTATCCAAACATAAATGCTATAGACAAAAGTCGATAAGCAGGATACTGACTGGATAGTTCTCTTATACATTACCATTATGTCAATGGTTGTGATGTCGAAGAGCTCCAAAAATTCCAGTAATTGTTTTTGGACGATCTTATGTTCTATGAAAATAGACTGCCTAGCAGTGTCCGTCAGATTTCAAACTGCCTCAGTTAAAACTATTAGCCCAGAGCATGCACCTTAATATATTAGATTTTAGACATCCCATTTTCATGGATAAAAGCAACTGAAAATTGCTCTCCTTTGTGAAATGTTTTGCAAAGGAAAGAATAAGTCAGACACGATATTATGCAGTATCATTCTGGGTTATATGAATATGAAATATAATAGCCCAGACAGCATCCGGGTATCCCACATTACTGCACTCATTGACACTATATACTGTATCATTATGTTGTTGATAGCATGAGCGTCAGTAATATTTCTTGCAGTTTGGGTTTTAAAAGAAGAAATTCTGTCGGCCTATAATGCTTTAAGACCATTCTTTTGTATTTCTAAAGCCATATCCATTACCAATGATACGCTATGTTTCAATTATTATATCTTATTGCGAAACAGATATATAATACAGCATAAGCATATGCGTGGGATAGGGAAATAATGGCCAGTGTACTGGATGTATTCTATTCGGCTATGGACTTCCTCAGTGTTGTGAGTAACCGCACTTTATTACTATTCAGTGGCATATATTTCTACGGCAAGCTGTTCCTTTTGCTTCAGTGTTTCAGACGTAATTTTTTCAAATAAAAGAATCTTTCTATCATTTGATTTTTTTCGCAGGCTTTTATATAATCATTTTTTCTCTACATCAGTATAGGTTTCTATTTTAATAAATGGCATATAATTAGACTGGATAATTCTTTTAACTAAGGAATATCTATAAAGTGCCATTATTTCAAGATTTGTGATGTGTAAACGTGATTTATATTTTTCCCAATCTTTGAGGACTGTTTGAGTCACAATATACCTTAATTACATCTACACTTAAAGATAGCATTTTTGTTACACTATGCCAGCAGATATCTCCTCTTACAAATATAATTCTCTGGCATCAGAAGAATGGCGATATCTGTTCTGAATTGCTGTCCTTCAGGAACATTAATAAGTGTTTATCAAATGTATTTAATTTGCACTTAACGACTTTTAATAGAGTATAATAAAATCCTCCACTGATACCAATGTACGTATGTACTTTCTTTGTACTTTGATTCCTTATATGCTATAACTGTAGTCAGTTCGTGAACGTAATATGCACACTTGGTATCATAGATGTAAATTCCCCCAACCCCTCCGCCCCAAAACTAGTTTAAACTGCAATAAAAACAATATGTTATATTTTACTCAAAACAAACTGAAATAAGTGACACACCAACGAAATCCTATGCAGTCGTACTCATTTATTATGTTTATACGGAGGTAACTCAAGAGTGGAGCAGTGAAGATAGGATTGATTACACTAGGTGTGTAGTGGTTTGAATAATGAGGGCCCACTTTCGTGTTTAGTCCTACTATTGTAAACATGCATTTTGTTCATATGATTGCATTGTTTTTATAATTTGGTACATTACTCAAGTGTTGGCATAACATATCTGGAGTTCGCCGCCATCTACATGCAATCATATGAATGTAACACTTGGACGGCATTAGCACGTCAACAGCACTTTGATTTGCATGCCTTTTTCACATTTTCCAGTACGAAAGGGATCCGTGATTCAGTGTTGTAGAAAAGGTTCAGTTATCATTGCATAAAATAGTTGCTTCCTACATATAGCATTCAATGATACTGAATAACAATACATAATTCAACATTTTTTTTTTCATCTGTTGAAATTGTCAATATTGCCGTTCATGGTTGTCATTGTACTGTGTTGAATTAGAACATAAAGAAGGTACCAATCAAGGATAAGAATAATATTGTAAGTTAGTCATCATTCTTTGTTTTTTTTGGGGGGGGGTTTGCTTCTTTTGCAGGGTATTAGTCAAGTCTTTGGTGTTGCAGAAACATAACAATGGTAAGCTTTAATATAGATGTTCAATTGTTTAAAAATAAATACAACTCTGGAGGAGAAACATTAGTCCTTCCTCCTTCCTGTGATTCAAGGAAAGTGTTGTAAAACTGAAAAAGATATGATAAAACGATACCTCAAATAGAGAATACATAACGCTAACGTTGCATTATGCTATACTTGAAACATCCATAACCTTGAAAACGAAACGTTGAGTCTTTCAAATTAATGCCAAAAATTTAAAACTATTTCCATTTCTACATTTATAGACATTAAACACCAGCTTTCTCGTGGCAGCAATAGATTTCGGAACTACATACTCTGGCTGGGCATTCTCCTTTAGACACGAATACGAAACAGATCCTACGAAGACCAGTGTTAAACATTGGTGTGGAGAAAATACCATATCCTTGAAGGCACCGACTGCAGTCTTGATAAAACCGGACGGGATAACTTTGGAGTCTTTTGGCTACGAAGCTGAAACTAGATATGCTGCTTTGGCAACCGAGGAAAGCTCTGAATATAAAAGGTGGTACTACTTTCGTAGCTTCAAGATGATGCTGCATGGAAAAATGGTAAAAAGAGATGATGATTTACTAGTACTAGAGATGATGATGATGATAATAATAATAATAATAATAATAATAATAATAATAATAATAATAATAATGATAATAATAATAATCTTTCAGTGCTTTCAATAAGGCCATCTTCCATTTGCCGACACTCTGAAATCGTATCCATTTTCCATGACATGCTTTCCTAAGCTTCTCTCATACTCCATAACAATCGTCTAGATGGATTAAATTCCTTTTACCAATCTCAACGGGAAGGTATGGCCCGAAAATGTCATCTTACTGGCGAGGCTCGCATTGCATGGACATTAGTTGTCCAAATATACTCTCCACCATATATAAAGTTTAATGATATAGATTTGGCAGGAATGAAAGCTGAAAGCATGTGAAGATCTTTAAACCTAACCAAAGTATTTACTCAAACATGTGATTGTGTCTCATTTCTTCCGCAATCATTATTTGATATTTGGAAACCGTTTCCCTTTATGTGCTTTCATCTAAAAGGATACTATTTTCTGTTGAAGGTTTCCAAAATTAATTTGGAAGTCTTTTGTTTTTTCACGCTCACTTTCAGTTCCCGGTAATATAATGCTTCATCACATTGCTTGAAAAATGTACGAACATTTCAGAGAATCAATATTTTGATTATCCTCGAGTTTTCCCGCAACTGAAATCGCGCCTTGTATCGGTTCAGAACCAATGGCAGAACCAGTATTGTCTGTACACACAACAAAACAAAACAATAAGCTATGTACTACATTTAAAAACAATAAGAGAATGTGCTTGCCTACGAACGTAGCCTTTTCTGAGACATGGTGTTTTTGGACTGCAGCTAAGTCGTGTTGGCAACTTCAGGTCATCAAGATCCAGACATTTTCATCATACTGTATCGTTAATTTTGTTGAGGAAATCAATATCGAGACAATTCCTTACTCATTTTCATGATACTTTGTTGCTAGTAAATGGCTACGTAGTTTACTTATCCCTAATTCTTAATTGGATCGCAGCTATTGGTTGGGCCCAGCATCCTGTTTCTTTTTACCTTCATCCAAAACCCTCTTTTTACAGGTGGACGGCATTTTATATTATTCTTCCAACTTTATTTTAAGGTGAGCCCCGGGTGGTCTAAAGCGCTTGCCATTTCCTTTCACTGCCATCTCACTCCTGTCTGCGTGGATTCAAGTCTCAGACTCTGCCAATGTGGGTATGTGAGAAAACTAGCCAGTAACTTCCCGTGGGTCGGTGGTTCTTACCGGGGTTTTCTGGGTTCTTCCTCCACCAGTTATGCCTGCCGCCATGTATAGTCTATCTTGAGCTGAGAAATGGCGTGAAACCTTAAAACAACAACAAATGTTTTAAGGAATGCCTTAACGATATCGTTATACCCTTCGCCTGTCATCTATTTTCTTTGCTTACTAACGCTTGGAAATTCGCCCAGTTGGTAGTTTGCGTGTCTATATCAACCGGCACTGGAGATCCAGCATGGAGGGTCAAGGTCAGATTTATTCTATTTGTAAATGATGAGTGAATTTTCAGTAATATGTTGTATATTGTGTCCATATGAGAACTATTTGCAATGGGGGTTGTTCTGATCCCCGCTGGAACACATTGGTGGAGGTTAGAGTTTCGTATTATTCAAGCAGAGTTCGGTACTATATTTCTCCGAAGATCGTAGGATTGAATTTCACCTAACCGGTAGTTCACTTTTTCTTTTAGTAAAGGTTTTCAAGGGTGATATTTTTTTTCTCTCCCTTTTGGGGTTTTGCGTCAAGTTTGACGCGTTATGGGGGAAAATATAATCAAATGTTTGCACACCATTTAATCTCTTCTAAATCTCTGGATGAAATTGAGTCCATAAGACCGGGAGGGGAACATTGGTATTTTGACTCATCAGCATATTCAAAGAACGAAAAATGCGACGATTCCTCATGACATTTCTCCAACTTATTCGATAATTAATACAACAAAAACTAATGAAAAGCCATTGAACTCTACCGTGCAGGTGATGATAATTTGAAATATTTTAGAGGAGTATTTGCTCTCATTATCATCATTTTCCTTTCGCGTCTTTGCATAAATTCATTTTCTACTCTTTGGTCACGGTCTATCCTCTGCACTTGGATCTACTTTTTTCTTTAGGTAACTTCAATTTAAAACAGACACCGTATTAATGTAAGATTTTCAAAAATATTAATGACTTTGTCGCTGCAAAATTTTATGAAAATCAGTGATGTCATAAAGTTTAGGTTTAGTTTAATGTCCGCGAATGTCTGAAGAAAGTAGTGAAAGAAGTTACAGGAGATGTACTTGTTTCATATTAGTAACAAAGCATTGAAGTAGTAACATTGTGATAAAACAATCTACATCACTTCACTACATGCATATGATTTATGCCACCATCAGAAAATCTGGTCCGTGAACGAATGACTTAAATGATTAAATAAAGAATTTGACATACCTACTTGGAAGAGGCTCATTGAACGTAAATGGGGAAAAATCCGATAACTCCAGTAACAAACCATATCGTTAGTAAGCAATTATTTTCCTGTTTTATTTGTTTTTATATATTCATTGCTGGCACTCTAAATGTTTTCAGTTCATGCCAGGGACAGCGATGCATTTGAAAGTTGTAAATGATCTCTATTTAACTCTTCTTCGCTTGAAACAGATTGCGTAGCACTACCGGTAATTTCCTCTGATATAATCCTTCTCCAAATTTTGTAGACGCTCTAATAAAATGAACATGATTAAATAATGAGTATCTCTTCCTTAAAATCAATTGGCAGATTAAGCAAATCATGCACATAGCAAGCGGCATATTACTCCGCCCCACTCGTACGTGATATGTCGTTGATAATTTCGATACATTGTCTCGTGCCATTGTGTAACCATTACATACACTTTGCCAATATGATGGTACTTTTTTAACTGGAGTGATGACTATGCAATGACTAGTTGTTTCGAGTCTATGCTCTTAAAATAAGTAACAGAAAAGCAAAAAGCTTTGTAAAATTCAACAACTAATTTATTTCCCTAAATACGTAGTAAAAATTTAAAAAAGGAAACTTACAGTATTGCGAATTAAATCCCAAATAACCTTAGAATTACAACACAAGTCCTAATAATAAACGTTCTAAATAAGCTTTCATGGAAATCCAAATTAAGTCCAACGCTGAAAGTTGTTGATGTACTTGTTGCTGCCTGTATCGTGTTGTTGTAGTCTTTTGTTGGATCACATTAATACAATCCAAGAAAAAATCCTTATTGAAATTTCTTATAAAGTCAAGGCTCTATTTCCAAGAATGTTATCAGAGCACTTTGTATTTCCAGACAAGAAATAATCTGAATAATACCAAATCAAATACTGTGCACAACAATAACTTGATTCTGTTAGGATGTTAAAACACGAATGAATAATCTTTCCAGTAACAAGATTTTATAGTCTTCTACTTGACCTAAGGTCACAATTAACATTTCTAATGAAAACATTTCCTAATGGAAAGTAACCTTCTAGAAACGTCTTAATTTTTACTGTTACGTATAGGCTCGTTCAAAAGTAACAAAAGAACAGAGTGAAACCAACAAGCTTTGTAAGTTTTAACAAAAATAATTTATTTCCCTAGAAAACACGGTGAAAAGGTAAAAATAGAAAATAGGACTTACAGTTTATGAGTTAAGGAGTACTTATCAGCAGCAAGAGCAGCATTTTCCAAGGTTTCAATATCATGCTCTTCAAGATGATTCTTAATGTCATTAGTGACACAGTTCTTAAACTCTTCAAGTAACACAAGTTGTTTGATTTTTTTCATAATCATGTTCAACTTTCTGTGCTAAGCACCATCGCTCAAATAACTGTTCTTTTTCTCTTGCAAATTCAACATAAGTTTGTGCAGGTTCTTTTTATAGTTTCTGAATTTTTGCCGATAAGCATCAGGGACTAACGCATAACCATTTAAAATGCACTCCTTAACCAAATCATAGTCAGAACGTTGTTGTACTGACATTGAATGGTAGATATCACTAGCTTTACCAACTAGTACACATTGTAGTAGCTGAGTCCAATACTCCCTTGGCCATTTCAAATTTTCCGCAACTTTTTCAAAACGAGGAAAATATTTGTCTACTTCCTTTTCGCTAAAAGGGGGAACTAACCTAATATTTTTTGTAATGTCAAAACTTGAATTTGTATGTGAAGTGGAATCGTGCTTTTCCCTTGCCAGCTCAAATTCTTCCATTTTAATTTGAAATTCCTTTTCATCCTTCTCCTTTTGCACCTGTACGTGCATTTGTTCTTTCTGAAACTCCAATTGCATTTGTTCTTTCTGTAATTCCATTTGCTTATCTTTCTCCATCTCCTGTCTTTCTCTCTCCTATTTTTCAAATTGTAATTTCGTTTGTTTATTTTTTTATCTTTCCTCTCTCTCTCTCTCTCTCTCTCTCTCTCTCTCTCTCTCTCTCTCTCTTCAAACTGTAATTGTAATTGCTTCTCTTGCAATTGCAACTGCAATTGTTTCTCTCTCTGTTCTAATTGCATTTGTTTTTCTTTCTCCTCTTTTTCATAAAGCATTTGTTTATCTTTCTCTCTTTCCTCTTTCTGAAGCTCGAGCTTCCTTAACTCCAATTCCATCTTGTATTTCATTTTTAATTCCATTACTTTTATGTCAGAGTCCGATAC
>JAECUM010038669.1:0-17299 GCA_016617855.1 Megalonaias nervosa | reverse complement strand
GTGTCATGAATGTTATACATCATGGAGTAAACAATTCCTACTTGTATGATTATTCAGAGATATTTTTGAATTTGTCATTTAATTTTCGAACATTTTTCAAAGTACATCATCATGAAAATAACCTGTAAACCACCATGTTTTACTGTCTGCTGAAAGTGTCAACATACATGTACATGTACCAACTGGTGAATCATGAAAATCACTTTTGTGTGGAAACATCTCTGTTCATTAAGGGCTGTTCCATTTAAACATACATGCTACCAAGGGAAGGCAGTTTTTTAAAAAATATATGACAGGGTACTTTGATTTCACAGAGTTCATATTAAAATGATAAGAAATTTCTAAATTGTATCTATGGGTGAGTATCCCACTTTAAAAGTGCCTTCCCTGGGTCCCATGTATATTTTAATGGAACAGCCCTAACTTTATGACAGGAACATTTGTCATTTAATTATTTGGATGGATCAAAACTATTGATAGTCATGTTGTTGTTTTTTTTAAATTAACCTGAGACTTGTTTTCATGTTTTTGAATGACATGCAAAAGTTCATAAAGAAAGTCAGGTGTGTCAGTCTGAGCTGTACTCAAGTATTCATACAAAACAATTTTTCTTTTCATGCTTTATTTGCACTGAGTCTGCAACCAGAGATTTCTAAATTAATGTTTACGAATAAGGTGTTGATCATGCCTTTGGTATTTAAAACTGCCATTGTTTACCTACTTTGACATGTCAGGTGTTGATCATGCCTTTGGTATTTAAAACTGCCATTGTTTACCTGGCTTCGACATGTCAGGTGTGATCCAGCCTTTGGTATTTAAAACTGCTATTGTTTACCTGCTTTGACATGTCAGGTGATAAAAATATTATAATTGAGCTTATTTTCTCTGATGGACAACACGAACTCAAAACCAATTACACCTGGTAACAAAAGAAAATTATAGTAGAGCCTTTTGAATATATATATATATATATATATATATATATATATATATATATAGATGAATTTGGCCATGAAAATTAAACTTTAACCTTCTAACAAAGAAAATATTTTTAGCCAAGATTGTAATAAAGTCTTTACAGCTTGTTGTATCAAATTATCATGTGCTGCGTGGACCCTATTGCCAGAAAACGATGAAAACCCTGATGTGTATATATATATGTAACTGTAATTAAAGTTTATAAATTGCACTTATATTACTTTGGTAAACATTGTATTCAAGATTATAGTTTTAAATCTAATGTTCCTTTCTGTAGGACTATCTCTTGCAGACCAGATCCAGTCGAGTCATCATGTTTATGTTAGTCATAGTGTACATGGGCTGGGTCCATTGCCAGATTACAGGTAGCCAGTGTTTCAATATAAAATATAAACCTAAATCTGGCTGTCAGACCGAGTTAACATTTCTGGTCAGCACGTTAAATAGAAATTTGGTTGCAACATTAGGCTTTCTTAAGTATGTAGGAGATGAAAAATACTGATATATACTGATCTATTCAACTAAATTATGCAAGGTTCAGTATGCCATGTTATTTATAGCTGGGGAAGTGGTCTAAACAATGCTTGAAAACAGCATTCAATTTAACATCACTATTTCAAAATATATTGCCAAAATGATTTCTTATATCATTGATAAAATGTTGTGTTCCAATCTTTAATATGATAAAGACAATAAACTGTCCAAACTTCACTTAAGAAATTCAAGTTTGTCAAGAATATGAATGACCACTTGCAATTTGAGACCCAGTAAAGTTAACCAACAAACTTTGAACAAAAGATGTTGTTCATGACAACTCCATCTGAAAAAAAAAGCTAACACAACCAGTGTTGACCCTAACCCTTGTATCTAAATCCACATTTGCCATCTTACAGATCACAAATACAAGTACATGTACCTAGATCATAGCAACAGGCTCATGGCAGCAAATGTGATTTCGAAAAATGAATGCACTGGGTAATTGACATGTTGGTACTTCAGTTATATGTTTGACATTAATATGTACAACAATGACAAATGCTCAGTCTGAAATTCCATAAACATCAATAAATGGCATCTATAAATGGCATAATTTTTTCTCTGAACATGTACTCTGGTAATTTAAACAGCTGAAACAAAGATAACAGAAATAACAATAGAACCAGTAAAACTTTTTTCTTTCAACATTTTTTATCTTGACAATTTTAAGGGATTCATCATTTCTAAATTGAAAGTAAGATCTTTTTAAAACTGGCAAATTTTTCAGGAAATCCCCTTCATACATCTTAATGCCTTGGGCTCACAGAGGTAGACGCATGTAAAATAAGAAAAGAACTGATAAGCAGTATTAAAAATTTGAACTATATGAGATAACCCCTAAGACACACATACTAAAATCCTGAACATAATCAGTCAGTGCTCTGTGAGATATTGAAATATATGACAAATAACACACTCTTCATTGTAATTTATCTACATGAGACAAAACATGTCAACATACAAGTTGAATGGCTTCCAAAACTACCTGCTGTTGAAGGAAACTCTGTCAACACCTTTGTATTATAAACATGAAGCCCCTCACCAATTGGATTGGTAGTGCAATCAGAGTAATACCATACAAACTTTTGTTGAGATGCATACACATACCAATTTTTATCGTAAAATTTTTAACAGGAAATCCTTAAAAAGAAATATTGTGGTATTTTGTACAATTTAGTAACATCACCTAAATAAAACAACTACTGTTTGACTTTGTACCAGTTGGCTACTTTCTGGATTACTCCTTTCTGCATCAAGTACTGAACTCTATTTGGTGGCCTTTTTATTAAGAGCAGCACTTGCATCGTTGATTTCTTCCCCAGTAACCTAAAGTTCAGCTTTTGTATCTTATTTGTCAACATGAATAGAAGTTGGTTTGTAGTAAAGTCACCAATTGGTCCACCACAGTGTTGCTTGATATAACAATACCAACACTTTCTAGTATTTCTGTCTGAAAAAGGCAATAAAATGGCATCTAGGCTATGATAGAAGGAGCAGCTATATTTTGAAACTTCAAAAAAAAAGTCTTTCAAAAGGGAAGCACACACTAATGACCAATAAAAATTTATAGGAATCTAAGATTAAACCATTTCTTCTATTTCACTGGTGAGTGCTGAAACTATTTGGTTATTTAGTGATTTAGCAACAGGGCATTGTAATAAAGTGCCTTTCCCATGTTGGTATTGATTGGCAGGGGGTGGGGCTTGGTGCAAGGACATGTCCAATGATTAAATAAATACTGAAAGAGATTACCCATTATCAAATTTCTGTTGTTAATAATGGTGCAAAATTCCTGTTAAGTTTCTAACAGTAACATATTGTTTATTTTGTTTTAGATAGTACAAAAATAATTTTGTAAAAGAAATAATTAAAATTTCACGCAGCCATTCCAGTCTCAACATTAATAAAAAAACAGATGACTAAAACTATTTTGTCTCATCATCACTGCTGGCCTAATAAGAGTTATTATTCCAGGTGAGCATAAGGGGCTGTCCATTTAGTACATTTGAAAACAGTCATTATTTTTATCCCCCCCCCCCATTCCAGGTTGTACTCTTTTCTAACCCCTCCTCAGTGTGAATGTATACATTTGCTTAGTATCCCCCTTCAAAGACTGTCAAATTGTTTGCATTTCAAATCAAACGGGAGTTTCTTTAGTAACACAGACTGTCAAATTGTTTGCATTTCAAATCAAACGGGAGTTTCTTTAGTAACACAGACTCCATGTTTGCATTTCAAATCAAACGGGAGTTTCTTTAGTAACACAGACTGTCAAATTGTTTGCGTTTCAAATCAAACGGGAGTTTCTTTAGTAACACAGACTCCATGTTTGCATGATCAAGACTGTTTGAACATTCACTGTGTTTGATAATCTCACTAATTCCATACATTTTGGAGTTAAATTTTTATTTGTCAATTATTTCTAAAAATGTTAAAACTGTACATTGCAAATACTGGATGCAGATGACATTGTTCTGACTACGATGCATCATCCATCCTGGAAACCAGAAAAGGGAAACAGGGACTAATCTAGTTGCTTACAATTAATTTATGTTATATATGTACTGTAAAGAATCTACAAGGGAAGACAATTCTCTCCCTTTTCGCACAACTTGTATGGCCATGATCAGACCCGCTTAATATGCAACTGCAGTACGCTGAATGGTTGACTGCCCTCTCATTGGACAATTGAAAATTATGTACTGCACTTATTTATAACTTCTTTTCTTTATGCTTTTCATTTTTAACATTGGTTACGGGCTACAAATAAATTGGAAAGTGTGCAAATACTATCAGTTGTTTGTTGCTGGCTATGGCAAATAGGTTTCATTGTAACTTTAACAAAGTTTTTGTTATTAGCTGTGTATGTACTACTTGGTCTTATCCCTACCCACACATATTCAAACTTCAAAACCACCCAACTCCACCCACCCCACCCCAATTTGTATACAAAATGGACAGTCCTCAACAAAACAAAGTTTAATCCAAAGGCAACATAAGATTCATGTTGAAACTAACATGTGTGAACTCAAAAATGACCACTAGTGCATTCATTATGAAAATTATTCAAGTGAATAAAAAAATAGGCACGGAGTGTAAAGCAACAATTATGTTATATGCTATGTATATTTTGGAGATGATAAACATACCAAAAAATGGTGTACTGTCCAAATGTTTTTCAACTTGACATGCACATAGCAAAATCTAAACATAAAGTCAACAATGTTTAATTCAACTTGCAACTGTGGTATCATTGTGCTTAACTTTTTAGAGAAAATGAGATGACTTGATACCAAGCAGAAAGTTGTAATAATCATCTACTTGTATACAAGCCACAACTGACCACATTGTTAATAAATACTTGCATGGTTATGACTGCCACCAATGAAAATAAGAACTGCTACCTATTAAGAATCTGAAGTATCAATGAAAACCCCCCAACACATTTTGACTTAGATTACCAAAAGTTTAATTTTAATTAGGTATGGAGGTATCATTTCTATGCAGAAATAACTGAAGATTGGGTGAATAATGGTCTATTACTCACCAGCTCATCAGTTTCAAGATAATTTTCTCATTTTTGTTCTATAACTTTAACTTACTTTCCATATATTGCCATTTATTACAATAGTTCTGAGCTTTTAAACTGCCACAGTAATTAAACAAAATGCAACTGAATCCATGAAACTAGTTCATTTAAAGTGTCACATTAACACAAGATAACTAACACGAAATCTGCCCCTCGCTGATTCTGTGCTTGTCGGTCATCTTGAGTTAATTGGATGAGGACAAGTATGTGTTACAATGGCTTTTGACTGACAGAAAGGAGTTGATGACAACAACGTTCGTAATGATTGAATAAACGGAATTTCACTAGTCTTGTAACACTTTTTGATTACCGTATATACTCGCGTATAAGCCAAAGAATTTAGGAAAAAAATAATGCCTTGAAGAAGGGGGGGGTCGTCTTATCTGCGGGTCATGCAATTTTTCCTTTTTTTACCTAGTAAAGTTGGGGGGTCGGCTTATACGCGAGTATATACGGTAGGCACTGTTATGTACCGTATATACTCATGTATAAGCCAAAGAATTTAGGAAAAAATAAAGCCTTGAAGAAGGGGGGGGTCGTCTTATCTGTGGGTCATGCAATTTTTCCTATTTTTACCTAGTCAAGTTGGGGGGTCAGCTTATACGTGAACGGGCTTATACGCAAGTATATACAGTAGCTTGCTGCAAAAAAAATAACAGAACTTATGTCTAAGGCTGTCAGTTATTTCTCTAGGCTTTGCTTTCTCAACCAAATACAGACTCTTCCCCAGTCAAAAACATGTTTCACCACCATTACTGTCACAATATGGCTACATTCAGTTCTTTTTGTAGCGTGCATCAGATACGAATGATGCAAACCAAGTCGCACGAGACTAAAATTAATGTGGCTGCAGAATTTAGACTTCAGTTTTATAAGAAGATTTATTTTTAAAAATCTGCTAGTTTTCCTTATGATTAAGAAAATAAAGACATAGATTGTTACTTTGTTTGTGATTAGTAAAGCTACAAAAATTTAGGGTCACATGGTAGGCTTTCCCCGACCTGTTTATAGCTGACCAATGACCTTCAGGCTGCCAACTTAACAATCCTTTAGGGCTAACTTATCAAAATTGCCTTTATAATTTGTGGTTCCTATTTGGCGTGGAACCACTCTTTGACTAAAACCAATATACTAATATGATCCTTTGGCTACTGTTCAAAATTTGCTTAATTTGTCCAAATATTGACTTTAAAAAATTTTTTATAAGTCACTATGACTTGTTTGGTTTATAATCTAAACGAATTTATGTACGCTTAGTACAGTATATTTAAAATTTATTAAATAGGTAAATCTGTGACTTATTTGTGGCTTACACAGAATTGGTTAAAAGGAATCTCAATAATTATCTAACTGGGAAAGGTTTGATATAGTATGGGCCAGGCATTTTAGGTTCATTCTCGTCAATGTTTGGCGTACCCCTCCAAGTCCCTCTCCACTTCAGACATTCAAATAGACAAATGCGTGGGCCGATTCCCACTCGTCTATAATCTAGGTGCCCCGATGAGCATGTAAGCATGGAACTGGGGTGACGTCATTAGTCGTGACCAATCACAACTGACATCTCATTCTTCTGCAGTAGACACCTGAAAAGCTAGCATGAGTGTGTGTTGGGTCTATTCCTGCTCATGTGAGCCATACATACAGGTCGATTGGGACTTAATTGTCCCACGACCTTTTGGCTAAATTGATCATCACTCCTTGAGTGAATAAATGCATGGGGGATGTGGCTCTCCTTCCTTCCCCCATGAATAATTAAATAGCCTGCAGTGCAGGCAGAAACCAGTCGCACATGCCCTACCGGGCGAAAGCAACTGTAATTTAAATTTCAATTCAATTCAGTTCAGTGTTTTATAGTCTGTTGTCTATTCAAAGGAATACTCATGGCAGGAACAAAAACGGTGTGCATAACATAATTGCAAAACCATTCAAAAATGTAATTTAAATCTTTGTACAAAGATCGTTTGGCATTTACAATCATTCTTATTCCATTTTCCCACCGCTGCAGAATATTCTCCTTACAATGTTTATTTGAATCTTTCCAACATCAGATGCTTTAGCAAGCACTCTTGAACTCTCCCCGTTATTACTGAGTTGAATAATTTTACATTTTTCTTCAAAAGTAAGAGTTTTCCATTTATGTGATGACATTTTAAAGTTTCATGATGATTTATTCCCATGTTGCTAATTGTGCTGCAATTTAATCATGCACACAAAACTTTTGTAGAGTACATGAAATGCCATGTTTATAAAGGAAGTGATACATGTACTGTCACATGATTATTCAGTCTTTGCCTGATACATGAATTTTGTTCAAGGTTAATTTCTCTTTGTGAATACACAGAAGCTTTATTTAGCCTATGTTGACCATGTTATGATCTTGACAATTACCTTTAGTAGTTGTTATGTATATTTCATTTGCATTGTTTGCTCGACCAATCTGGTGGCCTAAGTGGTTCGAGCATCCACCTTGGATGCAGGAGGTCACGGGTTCAAACCCCGGCCAAGTCTTACAAAAGACATTAAAAAAATGGTACTAACAGCTGCCTTGCTTGGTGCTCGGCATTAAGAGGTTAGTGTTAGGATTGGTCGACCTGATGTCAGGATAATGTGACTGGGTGGGACATGATACTTCATGTCTGCAGCATAATGCCTCAGTGCTACACATAACTATAAACTGCCACACTGCAGACATTGTAGCAATATGACTGAAATTTTGTTAAAGCTACATTAAAAATTCAAAACACACACACACACACACACATTGTTTGTGCATTAGTTTTTTAAGTTTTTTTTTTAATTTTCATTATCATCATCATCATTGGCGGCTCAGTCTCGGGAGACCATGCAAGTAGTGCCCTTGGAGTGTCGTCTGTCTCTGGGGTTTTGGCATTGTTTGCTGTGGCTGTACAGGCTGGTGCGCGAGTGACAGTCCCTATTGCAGTTGGTGCAACGGATCACTGCCATCTCACCTCTGTCTGCGTGGGTTCGAGTCTAGGATTCGGCGAATGTGGATATGTGAGAAAGCTTGCCAGTAGCTTCTCATGGGTCAGTGGTTCTTTCCGGGGATTTCCCGGTTTCTTCCTCCACCATTAATACTGGCTGCCATGTATAGCCTATCGTGTGCTGAAAAATGGCGTTAAGCCCCACAACAACAACAACAACAGCAGTTGGTGCAGACGTACTGGGAAGTCTGAGTTGCTGGGGTTGCTGCCACACTCTTATTTCTCTAACATTTCTGTGCTGCCAGCTGGCCTCTCCTCACATCAGCGACTGCTACGCCCTTGCGGACCGTCAGTCTCCAGGTGCCTCGGTCCTCGGCCTGCACTTCCCAGCTGTCGGATGAAATGTTGCATGCCTTCATGTCCCTCTTGCACACATCCTTGAAATTTTCATTATATGCTATGAATAGCTGTATTTTGGACTTGATCTTGTCCAAAATCAAGCTCATTTTCTACCTGACCCGAATCTTTGATTTTGGCCTTGTAGTAAACATGTTTATCTCAATTTGGAGATTTGAACTTCGAAAATTTTGCCATGAAATGACAGGTCTACCTGTTGTTTACCACATTTTATGTTATAATTTAGAAATAGACTTCTAATTATAACAAAAGTCTTATCTTGTAAACACTTGGATCCTTCCATAAGGAAACTTTCCCTTAGGTAATAGTTTTTTTTAATAGAAAATGCTAATTGTGACCTGAGGTAAAGGACTGTATAATTGTGCTTTTCTACAAATTAATTATTCATGCTGTAAGATCTTAGCACAATCTGCTGTATCATTGTTGTGTCCAGTAATTCATTTAAGCTGGAGTTCATTTATTCAAATTATCTAATTTAAATGATTCTTAACTGGAAATACAAAGCACTCAGAAATAACATTCTTGGAAATAGAGACTTGAATTTACACTGAAATTTCAAATAAGGAAATATTCTCAGTGCTCAGAGAAAATTTCTTTTAGGTACAGGCCCCAGGCTGGTGACTTAGATAAACTCGCAAGCCCTGGCTGAAATTCCACAAGCCCAGACAGTTCATACCTGTCAACTCTCAAGCTGGAAGAAAACCTCATGATTTTGGGGTTATTTCCACATCTACTTCCCAATCTCATATCATCTTCTGATTTTTCACAGAGAACTCCTGATTGTTACATTATGTCTGTCAATTTTCATTTCTCAGAAGAAAAAAAACCCATACATTAAATAGATATACCATATGCAATCCACAGATGCCATATTCTGTTTTATCACTTGTGAATAGTTGTGACGAAATAATTAATATCACACTACAAAGTTTTTTTCCTTCAGTAAATAGAATGTTAAGGATAAACATTATTCATGTAAATTTCGGATATTTTAAACCCCCACAACAGTACTGTAGTAAAAGGAAAAAAAAATTGTCACCAATTAGTTTCAATCCCATGAATGATCACAGTGAATGCTGTGTAATTTTCTCTGCAAACAAAATCGCATCTCCATTTCCGCCAAAGAAACTTGGCCAGTAAATACCCAGCATTCCTCTACCGTATATGTAAAAGTTTAATTACTATGAAGAAATAAAACAAAATATACCACGCAGTATATGTGCCCCAAAGAACTAATTCAGAGTAAATATTTTATTTAGTAAACAGTTACATGCCTTAAGAGTTTAACCTAAGGAAATAAGGTGGGATATAAAACATGGGAAAAAAAGGTTGCCACATATATGGTAACTTGTGATTGCAGATATCAACTGTTAAAATGAAGTCCTAGGCATCATAAGTTATAACAAAATAGGGTATCATTTATTTGTCAATCAGTTGTTGGTGCTTATGTACACACACTGTAGAACATGGTTTTTTTTAAGTATATCTGAAGGGCAGTCTTTTTCATAAGATAAATGCAGTGATAACGATAAACTGTTAACTAGTCACACTGGCTTTATTGTTTCTGTACTTAAGTCTAATCTTTACCTGTTTATGCAGTTTGGCCACAGCTGACCAGAATATGAAAAAGGGGGCTTGTCCTGGGGGAAAATATGATGTGTTACAGGGAGAAATAGTGCGTCACATGGGCGCTCGCACATTGGGGCAAAGGGGGTGGGGGCAATAGTTGTCTCCCCCAATTTCACCTTTAAACATGTATTGACCTGCATCCATGAAATTTTATGGCTGACCACTACGTGTCCCCCCCCCCCCCAAGTTTCTGCCAGTGCCTTTGGCATGTCCTTCGAGAATTTCACCTTTATTGGACATGGAAGATCAGTGAATATTTATTGAAACCGGTGCTTAAAAAAATGCCGTGTAAAATCCTCCCCATTTTAGGTCCAAATCTCACTATTTTATTTGCTATTTTCCCTGCGTGGCTTTTGAAAAGTTGACAGGTATACCAGACTCCAATTTCTACATGCCTAAAATTTCCCCCTTTTTAATATTACACAACGTTGCTATAGCTGCAATTCGAATATAAATTTAATATAAATTAATTACACTTTAACACTATTCCAATAACTGAAATGATCTCGCTTTGCATTCAATATATGCAGCAAAATCCAACTTCAAAGAAACATTGCCACTATTCACAAACTTGTCAAAAATATATTACATACCGGCTTACACATTCTCATTCAAGGCAATAATATGTAATAACTTTTGTTCTTGTACATGTATCTATCATCTCTTTGATGTATCTATAATGGATTGTTCCACTTCCTGATCCTAATTATGCAAATTAGCACAATGGGTTCACCCACTGCAACCTTCAACACATCTCATTAGCTATTGTCAACCAATTAATGTGAAACTTTGATTTTATACCTGACCTCTTTACCTTTAATTTCCACTATTTAAACTGCCCAAGGGATGGTTTTATATTAGTTCCAATCATTACAGATTACTGTTTATACATACTATATGTAATGGGCATAGACTGTTTGTTTTTTGGGGGGTTTTTTTGTTTTTTTTTTAAGGTTACTGAAAATTTTGTTTTCTCAAAACATGACTGTGTAGTGGGGTTTGGGAGTGCAAAATTGTTATTTTCGCAAAGCTTATATTTGATTAAAATCAGATCTCAATTTCACGTAGGACAGTGGTAATCTGATTTAGATTATGGCATGTATGTCAACATCTTCAAAGTACATCTACTCATTTCATTAGCACGATCAAAGTTTCCTCAGGCAAACTATTTTTGTTTCGACAAGCCCAACGGGCACCACGCTTTAAATACAGGACAGGTCTGAACTAAAATTAAAGGGGCCCCGGATGTCAGGCTATCGGATTTTTTGAGCACCGATTCTTGGATTGTATTATTTTGTTCCAACAAAAAAATGTTCACACATCACCATTACACGGGCCATCACAGGCACATCAACACTTCCAGCATTGGATTTAATTTAGCCCCCCAAATTCAAATATTTTTCAAGGTTGCACAAACCATGTTTAATAAAGATGGCTGAAACCTTTTCATTAAAGGCAAAGAAGCGTGCTCAGATGAATTGGGTTGTTCCACTTGATGTGATATACCTATGCAAATTAATTGTCTGCCACACAGCAGCTCTTCAAAGTATATCAGACACAAAATCACCCTAGCAATTGTCAGTCAGTTAAGTAATCTGTGGAGCAGTGTGGTTGTTTATCATTGACCCTTTGTATGATTGCATATGTGATGACCATATTAGCTGTATGATTGCATGTGTAATGACTGTATTAGCTGTATGATTGGATGTGTGATGACCGTATTAGCTGTATGATTGCATGTGTGATGACCATATTAGCTGTATGATTGCATGTGTGATGACCGTATTAGCTGTATGATTGCATGTGTGATGACCATATTAGCTGTATGATTGCATGTGTGATGACCATATTAGCTGTATGATTGCATGTATAATGACCATATTAGCTGCACAGAGGAGATAGCATCAAGTCATTCAGTGTGTAGCTGTGGGAACAATGACTGTTTATATAGGCTATAGGCATATATTGTTTTGTCAAAAAAGGTCTCAATTTTTAAAATATTTTTTATCAGATTTACTGAAAATCATGTTTTTAGAAATATGACCCTAATGGGGAGAGGGGGTTGGAAGTCATTAATCAGTTTTTTTCGTGTAATGTGATCTGGCAGGTAAGACTTTGGAACATTTCTTTTTCATGTATGAAAAAGTACACAAAATATGGTGGCACATAAATAAGACAAGTTATGGCCAGATGAATCAGCAGGATAAACAGTGTTACTAAAATTACAACAGAACTCTGGGGAATAATTTAATTTGTGAATCAAAAACAATATTTCAACTACAACCATGAAAAACATATGGATTATTGATTTGTTTTGTAAAAAGTTGTTTTCTGGTGTATTTAAATTGGTTTGATTGAAGGTTTTATGCAGTTATACACTTTAAATCTATTTATTATCTTTTTTTGCAGGTACATGAATGTGTATGTAAGACAGGCCATTGACACAGTACTTGGGATTTTACTAATGCTCTACCTCATGCAAGGGGACAGGTGTGACACACTGGCCATGGCTCTACACAGCTGGGCAGAGGTATCTACTGAAGATACATGCACATGGTGAAAAGGCATTAGCCATAGACTGAACACCCTGTAAAGATATATACACACATGACTAAAAGGCATTAGCAATAGACTGAACACCCTGTAAAGATATATACACACATGACTAAAAGGCATTAGCAACAGACTGAACACCCTGTAAAGATATATACACACATGGCTGAAAGGCATTAGCAATAAACTAAACACCCCGTAAAGATATATACACACATGGCTGAAAGGCATTAGCAATAAACTAAACTCCCCGTAAAGATATATACACACATGGCTAAAAGGCGTTAGCCATAGACTGAACACCCTGTAAAGATATATAAATACATAACTAAAAGGCATTAGCAATAGACTGAACACCTTATAAAGATATATACACACGTGCCTAAAAGGAGTTAGCCATTGACTGAACACACATGGCTAAAAGGAGTTAGCCATAGACTGAACACCCTGTAAAGATATATACACACATGGCTAAAAGGCTCTCACCATAGACTGAACACGAGGCAAAGATATACACACACATGACTAAACGGTGTTAGCTAGAGACTGTACACCCTGTAAAGATATATACACACATGACTAAAAGGCATCAGCAATAGACTGAACCCCCTGTAAAGATATATACACATGTGACTAAAAGGCATTAGCAATAGACTGAACACCCTGTAAAGATATATATACACGTGACCAAAAGCACATAGGTTTAGTTTGGTGTTTTATAGTACAGAGGTTCGGTCTGGTGTTTTGTTTTACAGAAGTTTGGTGTTGTATAGTACATGTTTGGTTTGGCATTTTATAGCACTTATGTTTGATTTGGGGTTTTATTGCACAGAGGTTTGATTTGGTGCTTTATAGTATGGAGGCTTGGTTTGGTGTTTTATAGTACAGTGGTTTGGTTTGGTGTTTTATGATGCAGAGGTTTGGTTTAGTGTTTTTGTAGCTCTCTACAGTTTCGTATTTTGCATAGGGTTAGAATTTTAAAGAAAAAGAATTTCCCTGGGTTTCCTCACTGGTTATACTGGCTATTTAAAAAAGACCTTGTATATCTTAGGTATTGTTGAAAGAACCTTTAATTCCTTTTATTTTGGTGTATGATTGATGGGTGTAATATGGGTTATAGAGTATACGGCTTGGCATTTACTCCAGATGTGCAGCTATCAAAAAAGTGCTAGCTCCACTTGGTAATTTTCACTTCCTGAACTTCAGAGGTAAATTGTCAAAAAAAAGAGCTGATAACTTTTTTTACATTTTATATATTTGATAATTCATTCATTGCACTTTCAGAAGCTGGTATTGTCTAGTCTGGAAAAATTCATTTTCCCTATTTTAATAGCTGCTAAGGATAGTGTACTTTAGACAAATTCAGGCTGATTTTTGGAGCACAAGGGAGCAATCGTTTTAGTTAGCAGTGTGCTAAGATCATTTACAATTTCCAAAAGTACAATATCCTAAGAAATGTCAGCCACATTACATCAAAGTAGCATTGAGGTATGCCAACATTCTCTCCACTATGCATGTTTTAAATTGCAAACAACTTCACCTTACATACGTCACTCTCTCAAAAGTACATAATAACTGGTGAGCGCCCCCAATGGGATTTGCACCAATATTTGTATCAAGGGAGATAACACTAACTGCCACTTAGGTTAGCAGATAACTTTTAGCATTTTAGCTACAGAGTTTTAATCTGGGATGGCTGGATTTGTGAGGTAGTAACAGTTCTCCTGAGGATTTTGATTAGGGAAGTATTATCAAAGAAACACATTTTTCATATATTGGTTTTTATTGCATCATTTTGCAATAATTCATTATTGCATTTAAAAGTATGATCCCTTGTTCCAGTAGTTGGCTAAGGTATTACCTTCCTGATATTGGCATGCAGAAGTGACATCATTAAAATAAATAACTTGCAGAAATTATAGCACAGGAAATTTCTGATAGGTTATGAAATGTGCAATAGTACTGTGGAAATGTAGGAAATTTTTGAAATGGCTAATGTTACACCTACATTTAATATGGTGATCAGTAGATTGAGAGAAATAACAATAAATGATGACAGTTATTAAAAACATTATGAAAATGTTATGCATTTAGATTCATTAGCATGATTAGCTTATATTCTAACTTTATATTGCAAAAACCTCAGTGAGAAAATATATATTAGATTCCTTTTTTTAGTATAAAATTACCAGCAATGACTAAAAAAAAATAGATTACAGTTCTTTGAGATTGTACCTGGAGGATTATGTCCCCTTTAAATTGAACCCCTTACCTCCTGTCATGCTTATCTGCCATGTTGTACTTGATATTTGCTACTCTAACTTCTCCATCATACATTGACAAATCAAATGTTAAATTGAAGCCATGTGTCAGCAGTTCAGATTTCTTTATCCTATTAAAGGGGATGACTTAATTTTCAATATTCTTATCTCTTTTGCTCAGTCTCTCATTTTCCACACAGTGATTAACTAAGTGATATGTCAAAATCCTTTTTTCAACATTTGGAGGATTTCTGATGATTTGTTTGCTTTTAATTTGAATAAGCAATAGGATCTACTCTGATAGCTCTTCATAATTATACCCAGTTTAATACAGTATAGTCAATAGATTCCAGTTTTCTGCACTTTTTTCCATATGGACATTAAAGAATGGAAAAGAGTCACCCTTTGTTTTTTTTTTTTGTTTTTGATCACAATTAGTGACCATATGCTGCTCAGAGTCCATGATATTGACTTGAAATGACTATGCACTTCAAAATTAGGGGCTCGAATGATGTAACATAACAGCAAACCAAGCCATGGGTAAGGGAGATAATCAGATTGGTTATTTGGACATTAACTCTTAATTAATTTTAATGTTACATTTAAGAAATTTGGTTGAAATAAGTTTTCATGGATAAATAGATCTTTGTTTGTAACTGTTCTACACAAAAATATGAATAGTTTGTAATTTGATGATCTGTTTCAAAATTTATGTTTAAAAACAGGAAGATTATGCATTAAACATTGAGTTACTTTATTCAGCTGAAACATAGTTTCAATATTACACTGTAATACATTGCTAAAGTGTGTACCACAATATGGTATGATTCTTGTCTCAGCTTCATTGATAAGCAGTTAGCATTGCCACTTTGTCCACAGTATGGGGACTCTCTCCATGGATGTTGGACTATTTTCCCAGAATTTTCAGGAGTTTTTGATGCTAGATGGAAAAAGAAAATATGGAGAAAATATAGATGTTTCCTTCTTTCAGTATTTTAGTCTTATTTTTTTGTTGAAAGAATGATTATCAGATATATGCTAGAACCTGTCTTTAAAGACCACTATGTCAGCCAAAAATAATGGTCTCTCAAAACAGGTGATCTCACATAAGTAGTCAGAACTCTATATAATCAATAAATCTGGTTATGGTCTCTCAGAACAGGTGGTCTTTCCTAACAGTAGTCTCTCAAGACAGGTTTTACTCATGTTGTAAAGTTATTCAAGGTAAGACCAAACAAAAAGTTGATTCCAGTTGGCTGACCATCCCTGTTTCTCATTGCTGACCTTAGTACTTCCCCCATTGTAAAGAAAATAAAAAAAAAACTTTAAAAAGTTTTTAAAAAATCAAGTTGAATATATATAATGTTTTTTAAAAAATGACCTGCCTACCATATATATATATATATATATATATATATATATATATATATATATATATATATATATAACCTCTGTGTGAGTAGCTACAATCACGTAATTGGGCAAGTTTGACAAAAAGAAATCAAACACAAATATGCACACTGCAGTGTTTCTGTCGACTATGGATCAACTAATCAAGAGATGAATGTCTTTGGTGATATAGTGACATTTAATTAAAATGATTTTCCAAGGATGAATTTAAATGATGTTAGTGAGAAAAATAATTTTTATTTACCAACTACAACTCCATCCATTTCTATTTACTTTCCATTTCTATTTACTTTCTCTGAAAACTCCACATAGTTGGTGTAAGTAAACCAGATCCTAAAGTTCCAACAAATTTCAGTGATATCTGTCCTTTTTCCCATATCAGTTAGAGTTATCAAACATATGTATTGGTGATATTGGATTGGAAATATCCACCCTTGAACTCATAATTTGTTTTACAGAAACGTAGTTAGCCTCATATCGATGAAGTTGGATTGGAAATCCCCACCATGGAATTTATTTGTGGAGAGAAACATGGTTATCATCTTGTGTTTGCACAAATTATTACCTGTTGGTGGGAATTTCCCCACACAGGTATTGCCATGTATATATGTGTTTATATGTACCATAAGCACTGACTGCATACTGTTCCGTGCTCAGTTATTTCTATGCTACACATTGACAGTGTGCATGCCATACCTTGCTCAGTTACTCATGTGCAATGCATTGACTATGTGCAACTTGCTCATTTTGCAATTCCTTCAATTTTTGAGTGTCATTTACCTGATTTGTGCGAAGATTCAGTTTTGTAAGACATGTCTTTGTTCAGTATATCTGGCAAATGGGTAAATGTTATTGAATATATTAATTATAGAATTAATATGTGTAACTTTTTTCAAATAGAGAACAGTATTGTCCTACCTGGTTGTCATCTGTCAAATAGTAATCCTTTCTTGCAATACAGTTTTTGACATCTGTCAAATAGT
>JAECUM010038667.1:0-35015 GCA_016617855.1 Megalonaias nervosa | reverse complement strand
ATATATATATATATATATATTCTGAAACTAGCATATTAAAAGAGACATTAAATATGTTTTAAGAAAATGTATCCATCTACTATCTTCTCTCTCCCCATATGTATAGAAGTCATTTGATTGAGATAAGAAAAACAAAACGAGGAGGAAAAATAAAAGATTTTGAGAGGTTGAATGAGAACTGAATAAAGGTTCAATACATGTTTTTGAGGATGGGGCATCCTGAGTGGATGAAAGAAGAAACTGAAGTTAGTAGACAGAATGAGGAGATAGTGGAAGAACTGGATGGCAGGGAGACAGTAGAAGAAACCCCAACGGCCTTTTGTGCCCAGAAAAGAGTTACTCTTTCACTCTTGCCAAAAACAAATATTTTGTCTTTGTGCTGTATCTGTGTTTGTTGGCGTATGTCTATGTTCACCATTTAAAATTAAAAAACCCTTACTCATTTTACTTAGATCCACGCTCTTTTTTGACCCATAAACATATTCAAGGTTTATAAACCTTCTTCAGGCTGTAGAGGGGCCCAGGTGTAAATTTCAAGTTTGAAGCTATTGAAGCGCCCATGTTTCCAATTTTGAGGTTAATCACGCGCATATTACTACTCGCGGAGCGCAACAAGTCTGCAAACCGAATTATGTTTCTCTTAACTACCATATTTGTATTTCAGTGGTTTCAGTATTATTTTGAGAAATATATCTCTGCATATGAATCTTATTATAAAAAATTCTCTATTACATTATATTCTTTATTCACAAGGAATGTGAAGAAGCTAAGTGTAGCTTTATCTGAAGAGCTATTAAAAATAGCGGTAGGTACATTCATGTCACATGTAAATATGCATTAAATTGCAAACTTAAATTTTCATGACTTTATATAGTGTGGAAAACAATAATGAAATAATAATTTTGAAAAAAATACAACATTGTGATTTAAGTTTGTCGTTATAAGATTGCAAGTGCAACTCTTCAGACATTAACATTTTATTTAGCACTGGAAAATACATATTTCATTTTTTCACGCCAATGTTTGGATAATTTCTTTTAAAATACCTGGTAAAAATGAAATACCAACGACAATTCCATTCCTACTCAAGCGATAGGATGAAAGAAACAAAACTGAAAAAAGGATATTATGGCAAGTCGTGTGTGTTGGGTGAGTGTTCAGAATTCAAGCATAAAAAGCGTGGTGACCGCATAATATTTAATTTAATTGTATTATTTTCTCATTTGCGGTAGTTTAGTCTGCCACTCTTCATCGCTCATATCTAATTTTTAGGCATGAAAGGGTAAATCTTTTCGAGGCAATTGATTGGCCCATTATATATAAATTATACAACAACTAAAAAATCTTTTAGGCAAGAAAGAATAAATATCTTTTCGATGCATATAAAAGTGGCCCTGAAAAGGGCCTTTGGGTTCTTCCATTGTTTCCACTTCTTCCACCATTTCCTCACTTTGCCTATTATTCCTTTCTTCTTTGTCGTTTCCTTCTCTGGCATCCAGTCAGAATGTCCCATAGCTCTAAAGTTTTCCTGTACCTTTATCCAGTTATTGTTCAGTCTCTCAAACTCCTCTTTTCTCTTTATGTTTTCTTTGTCCTTTCTCTTTTGTCCAGGTCTCTTTAATCTTCTTCACTTCTTCTTCCATTACCTTTCTTATCATGTCTTCCGCTTTCTTTAACTGGTCTAAGCCCCATTTGAGAAAAGACCACTCTGTCAAAATGAATATCTCTTCCAAAAAGCATCTCACTTTGATGACAATATCAAGGGCCTGCTTCAAGGTGCCCACTCTTACATATTTAGGTTGAATGAAACCTCTTAAGTTCTCTACTTCCTTTTCCATCATACCTTGTACTTGATCCCGTGCTACTTTCAGGCTGTTCGCAAGGAAAACATTACTTATACTCACTTCACATATTATCTACTATCCACACAAACGGGAAGAGAAGAAAAACACACACTCTACTATCCACACAAACGGGAAGAAAAGAAAAACGCACCATACCTACTATCCACACAAACGAACGCGAATGCATAAAACACACACACACACTATACTATCCATACAAACGGGAAGAGAAGATAAATACATCATACCTACTATCCATACAAACGAACGCGAATGCATAAAACACACACACACACACACACACACACACACACACACACACACACACACACACACACACACACACACACACACACACACACACACACACACTATATTTTCCACATAAACGGGAAGAGTAGAAAAAACACCCCATATTTACTATCCACAAAAACGGATGCAAATGCATAAAACACACACACGCACGCACACACACACACACACACACACACACACACACACACACACACACACACACACACACACACACACACACACACACACACACACACTATACTATCCACAAACGGGAAGAGAAGAAAAAACACACCGTACCTACTATCCACACAAACGAACGCGAACGCATAAACACACACACTATACTATCCAAACAAACGGGAAGAGAAAAAACATACCATATCTACTATCCACACAAACTTACGAGAACGCAAAACACACACACACACACAAACACACACACCAGTAAAGGAGTGAGTGTTTATAGTCACACTACTCTACATTCACACAAACTGGCAACTTGAATAGTCTCTCTTTTCTAAAGATCTGGTTAGCGCTAAGAAGGGCTGTTTTTCGAACTTCAGATATACCTGTTTAATGCTGACACCTCCCAGGTCTGGCACCACAGACACATCTCCTACTCCAATCATTGGCTCAGTTCAGTGTTGTTCTTTAGAGCAAAGATGGAGGTTGAGTGGCTTCACTATGCCACTCCTCCGTTTGTGGAATAGTGAAGACTTGTTCCCTCTGTGTTCTTCTATGCCACACTCGTGGATGCTGTGGCCTCCTTGCTTCCTCTGCATGCTGTACTGGTTGTTGTTGTTGTTGTTGTTCTGGTTGTGGCTGTGGTTGTGGTGGCGGTACTGATCATTGCCTTCACCTCACACACAGGTCTCAGTATGAGGTGAGGCAGGATCCCTCTTTTCTTTTCCTTCTCCTCTTCTTTCTTCTTTTTATCCTCCTCTTCTTCCAACTGGTCTGCTTCTGCAATGGCCTCCATAGCCAGCTCGTCCAGAAGGCGCCTGGCATACTCCAGGTGCATCTGAAGTTCGAGTAATTTGGTTAGTCTGCTATTCATTTTCAATGTTGATTCGTCAACGTGGGTAGCCAGACTGACGAGCGCTCCGCTTTATATCCGTGGAGCACAGAAGTGAAGGTAAACATCTCCTGATACCAAAACCTACCTTCCCATGGAACGCGCGGACCTAAAAGAAACACTTACGTTGACTTTTTTTTTACTTACAAACACAGACATTATACTATCGGACAAGATAGAGAAACAAAGTGTGGATTTTTACTGACAAAAGAAACGAAGTGCTTATAGACACACTTTTATTTTTTTAACATACAAGCACACAATTTTTTTTGGTAATTGAATTAGTATATCTTTTCGACAGTATTGGGATAGCCCTGAAAAGGACTGTTTTTGTTGACGGGGAGTGATTGCAATCTTTTATTGTCTAAGATTGCATCTCCGTCTGGCGGCAGGCTTTCCTATACGATACGGTCTGCTTCTGCGGAAAAAGAAGAACTCCTTGGTGTCTACTCGACAGTCGACAAAACCTCTGTCTGGATCCTGTTGCTGCTGCTGTTGTTGTTGCTGTTCTTTCTGCTTCTGAAGTCTGTACTTCTCTGTCCATTGTTCTTTCTTGATTTCATCTCTGAATACCTCTTCTACCAGGTCTTGGGCTATTTGCTAACATCCTTACAATCTCTATCTCTTCAGGCTTCGGTATCAGGTTTAGCCTGACACGATGTAAATTCACGTAAGCTTCGTTCAACTTGGCCAGTCTGGAAGGCATCTTCGTAGGTTGACGAGTCAACAGTGGATACCCAGACTGGAGACCGACCCGCTTTATATGGTTCAAACGCGAGCGCAATAGAAAACATCCCTACTCTATATTTGTTGAGTCGAAACATTATGATAGCGAATGTCATGGTGAGGGATAGAGAGAAAGTCAATGCGCATTTGTAATGATAAAGTGATTTTGAAAACAAAAAACGACAGACACATTTTTTTTTCAAAACACAACATTTTTTATTCAACAAACAACTAACCACTAACAATTAACATCAAACAAATAAAACTATTTTTGGCAAAGTTGACAACATTGTGAAATCATGTGAGATTTCCACTGATGGAAGTAATGAGGCCACTGATGTACACTACGTTTCCTACCTAAAGACAAAAGATAGCCACAATGGTCACAAAACCATCGATCTACATTCTCATCGTTTCTAGAAGAGTGACGATCAAAATAAGTCACTAAATGTTCTAAAGAATGTCCAAGACTGCGTTGATGAAGAAAATACACACAATATTGTCCACACACCATGGAATCTGTGCCTTGTAATTTCATGTTATTGAATCGTGTCGTCTGGGCATTTCTTCTCATAAAGTCGATGATGTCGTCTTCCAAAGGGGGTAATCCATACGAATCAAAATATTCCACACAACCCTCTTGAGGGAAGTAGACGGCGACCCAGTGGGTTCCTGGGAGATGACTGTCGTCCGTGTTGATGACGTAAGCTTGCTGGTCTTGAGGTTTGTGGTGTGGTAGTTCATCTTTAGCACACACGACAGGATTCCAAGAAACAGTGTACGAACTGTTGGTCAAAAGGTAATAAAGTTCCCAGGTATCCCTTTTTCTTGTTGTTTTTTATTCACAGGTAATGATAAGTCATCAGTTCAATTCTGACATTTTGTTTGAAAATCTCTGTCAAGTAACCGTTTCTTTGTTTTGTCTCTTCACTCTGGACTAAGAGAGCTTCGATGCGATAGATTTCCAGAGTAGACAATGGAGGGCAGGAATGCTCACGAAAGCCTTTATATCACTCATGCAACACTGCTTCTTCTGAGATGAGACTCCAAGCATCGAACAGATACTCGTCCAATTTTTCTTCTTAACTCATCATCACACATTTATCTTGTTGAATTTGACTGGGATGATCGTTCTGTTATCGATAGCAATCTTTCTTGGTCAATTCCGTAATTTTATCCGCCAGGTGTTTGGCAAAACAAGGCACTAAATGTTTTCTTGTTCTGGCCATCTGGACATGACCACCTCGTTCTTTTCGTCTTCTTTCTGTTGGTATTGGGGTTCTGCTTTCACGGTATCCTCCCATTCCATTTCCAAAGATTCTCTACCGTTCAAAGAGGGATAAGAGTCTTCCATAGTTTCTAATAGTCTAGAATGACTTCTCTCAAACTGTTGATTTCTATGGTATTATCGAATTCGGGATACAGGATGACGTTGACCGTCTCGGTGAGAGCTTCTGCAAACTGAAGTTCCACACGCAGTTGACCAGATTTTATAGGGTGGAAATGTCCATCGTCGCTGCCTTGGTCTGGAGTGAAATCGAAGGCCCAAAAAGTGTAACCTCCTATATAATCCTCGTACGAAATACCGTGCTGGTGTTGGTTCCTAGTTTCCCGGTAGCTTCGTACAGGGACAAGTACGATCTCAAGTACTTCTTCTGGGTAAAGTTAGATTCGAAGGGTCTGGCACACAAGGTCTTGCCATCGCGACTCACTTCGATCTTGGATACTCTGTAGTGCTTAAACTGGAAAGGAATTTGATCGTGGGCTCCGTTGAGGGATGCATTACTGACGATGCCAACGATTAAACGTTTGGGTAACTCTCATTGGAACAGATGATCTTCGATCTTGGATCGGAGTCCAGCAGCAATGGTGAACTTTTCACTTTCACGCCTCGTATCGGATACTTGGCGGTCGTTATGCTCAACGTGTGACTGATGTCGTTTCCCGCTTTAGGTAACACTTCTACACGGCTCTCGTAAAGTCTGGCTTCTTGGATGATGGTTTTGTTCTCGTTGGCATGAGCCATCAAATGGAAAGCGACACTGCTGCGATTTAGTCTCAGGCGAATATCCACTCCATTGAGCAAATACTTGTCTTGCAACCAAATGTCCAAATGCAAATGATCCATCAGTTCTAAACTACGGCCTTGCAGGATTTTCCTTCGACGGTCGTTAAAGCCCACATTGTGAGGATTGTCATTGGCTGTCAGAGCTGTGTCGTTAAACGTGTCCTCGCCTGCGGTGTCAGGTTTCTAAACCACGCAAACATCCAGATGAGTGTTCTTGGCCTCTTTTCCGAACGTCAAGAGATTTTCCAGGTACGCTCGGTATGGGTAAGTATCCATGCTACTGCTGACCAGTTTGTTATTCAAGTACAAATCCACTTCGCTGAACAAGGAATGCATGAAATTGTTGACGGGAGCTACATTAGCATCGGCTCCCGGATTGGTGTTGTCCGTTTTGAACACTTTCAGTTTCAGATACAAGTAACTGCTATTCAGATCGATGTAATCTTCGGGCTTTCCTTTGATTTCATACTCTATGGGAGCTGAATCCGTCAAAGAGGAGACGGGATGAAATTCGACCCACTGGGATTCTTGCATCGTCAACATGGTAGGTGGCATGGCAAACAGATCCAGTTCGGACTTGGAACAGGCGCAAGACTCTCGGTGCATCATTTTCTTTCTTTCTCTGATTTTTTTAATAATCAAAAACGTCTCGGACAGTTTTTCTTTTCTTAGTCTTTCTAGCTCTGAGAGTGTGAAGTCCTCTGAAGTAGTGTTTTCGTCGTCTCTTCCTGCCTTGTCCTTGCTGTGGTGTTAGGGAAGTAGGAATGCCTGACTCGGCATCGCCCAGGGCATTTATAGGAGTTTCTCGTCGGCCCAAAATGTCTTTGCCCGTTTGAAGCAAGATATTTTTGCCTGCTGTCAAGAAAGCTTCTTTCGGATTTTGTTTGTCAGTGATGACATTTTCGAGAAATTCTTTACCTTGCGTCAACGCGGCATCTTTCAAGGCGTGCAATATCCGTGTCACCATCGGTTTCAAAAGGGAGCCACCGAACGAAAGGCTGATTTTAGCATATCCCCTAAACCATGTCCTCGTTGTCGAGCGACTCTTGGTACACAGGATACATAACTAACAAAGGGTTAGAGTAATCGTTTTCGAAAATGGAGTTTCACTGTGACTTTTGTGAATGAAATATTTTGTCCCAGATCTCCTTTTATAGTAATGTTGACAGTATCGAAATACGACTTACTGACGGGCAAATAGTGAGGATGTACAGATTCGCGCTGAACGTGATAGGTGTTTCCACCTTCCTCGTTAGCGTTCGTGGCAAAATCCACTTTGAAAGGTATGAAACACAGTAACGGTACGGAGGTGTGTCCCACCATTTTGTACTCCACCACATCGGAGTACACAAAGATCAAATTTAGTCCTTGGTTCATTTCTACAGGGAATCGAAAATATTTTGCAAAATCCATGTTGCCGGTAATGTCTGGTATTTGGTTTGCAATCTTGATCAACTTAGGGTCTCCACCCAAAATGTCATACAATTCAGGATGAAACGTAATGGCCAATACTTTGTCCTCGGAAAATTTGATTAGTAGGCGACGAGCTATTTTGTGGTACTCGAAGGCGACACTTTTTCTGGTTTTCTCCAAGGCTTTACCAAATACGACATTGAACCTGTCAGCAATGGCATTCACCAAATGTTGACCACTAAAATTATAGCCTGGGGAAATTTTCAACCGATAAGTGGTCCGCTAAGTTTTGGGGTCTTGTGATTTCATAGAGTCACCTACACTGGCGCGTTCATCCAAGTATTGTTGCACTTGCTCGTCATGAACTTCTACCGTAAAAGTGTTTAGATTTTCGAAGATGTTTTTGATTTGTGTAGGGTGAATCATTTCCACTAAAGCCTCTTCCCAATGGGCTTCGTGATCCAATTGAATGGCCTGAGGTAATTTGGCCGTGTAACAGCATAAAGTGTTATTATGAAACACCTCCATGGAACTGTCACTGGGTAACGTTAAGTAAAATTGGTTGTTCAGAATTCCAGAGTTCTAGTGTCGAGGGGTCGCTGGAAGTCAGAGGAGCGTCTAAAAGAGGATTATTATGGTGACTGTTAGAAGGGGGACTAACGTTGGACACAATACTCCCGTTGTTGTTCCCGTTAGAGGAATATTTCAGGGACGGATTGGGAAGAAGGTAACCGATGCAACTGCTGAGTAAAATGGTCCACAATTGTTTGTCTCCTTGTTGCAAACTCAAATTGGCAATGGCAGCACCGATGACACAATACACTACAAAGATTTGGCAGAAAAAGACGATTTGCGTTTTAGGCACACGTTCTCCACAACACACCCACAAGGGTTGCTTTTGTAGACCTTGCAGAGAAGAACTGGAGGAAGGAGTGGTTACTATGGTAGCTGAGGCTGTGCTGAAGGACATGATGGTCACTTCTTTTTATAGTCGATGATTTGCGAAGCGTCGATCCAAGAGTCAAAACTGGGAGGATATCCTTTCCAAGGTACTTTGACTTCTTTGACACGTCGTTTTCCCATTTTTCGAGTTCTTCGATCGAGAATGCTATCAATCTCGTACACGTCGTCTTCTTTTTTGGTCACACGTTGTAACTCGGGCAAGTAAAACGTTCCTTTTAACACTTCTCCGTTCATGTCTTCCAATTTACAGACGGGAGGATAACGGCCACGCACACGTTCGGTGACACGAAACAATTCGGTGGTCCAGTTGGGTAAGTAACCTTTGTCGAAAGTGCGTTTGGTTTTGCCAATGCGCACCCAATCTCCTGCTGACAACACTCCACCTTTCTTGGGGACAGTCACTGTCGGGGACGTACCAAACAGGCGCTCCAAGACGGTGACTTCGTTGTCGGGAGTCACTTCTTCGGGGGCATGTCCGATGCTCCGATGGTAAGATTGGTTGTACGCTTGGACTAGGTGTGGCAAGATGTCGATGTACTTGAGAGTGTGTTGATGCGTAAAATATTTCCACATGCGTTCTTTCAAGGTGCGTTGAAAACGTTCCACGATGCTGGCTTTGATTTTAGGATTCTCGGTGGTGAAAAAATGAATGTCACTTTTCTTCAGTTCTTTTTGGAAAGCTTGGTTTAGAAATTTGGTGCCTTTGTCGGTTTGCCATCGAAGAGATTGACGGCCGCTTTGTTTCAACACCAGTTTGAGGGCTCGCACTAACTCACTGCTCGAATTGGAAGTCAATGGCACGACCCAAGTAAATTTGGAAAATACGTCGAAGACACAAAGCAAATATTTGTAACCACGATTGTAGTTGGCCAAATGAGAGACATCGGCTAAATCGGCTTGCCATTGATGATCGATGCCCCCCACACGGGTGCGACTTCTGGAAAACTTTCGTCGAATGGGTTTGTGTAAGGTGTACGTGGCTTGTTCTTGTAACTAACGTTGCACTTGAGGTAAACAGACACTTTTCAGTCGAGTTTTGGCAGCACGATACAATTTCTTAACTCCTCCGTAACGTGCAGGATGGGATGGATCGTAGTAAATGCTGGCTAACACCTTCTCCATTTTTTAATAAGTGATCCACTCTTCGTTGATGCTACTCTGAATGGGACGAGGGGGTGGTTTAGAAGTGGCTTTTCGTGTCCGATGTGCCAGCGGAGTAGAAGTCGAAGGTAGTTTTGGTAGCAGTGGTGGTGGTAATGGGATTTCTTTGGTCTTCTTTTCTTTCTTCATTTCTGGTTTCTCTTGTTTCGTTTTGACTTCTGTCGAAGGAGGAGTGGACATCATCTTTTTAACCCAAGCTTTAAGTTCTTCTCGTTGGGGTGTAGGGGAAGGGTCAACAAGGACGGTGCAATCTTACTAGGGATGGGAGCTGCTGACGGTGTGTGTAACACTTCCCGTGCCTTTTCTTCCTCAGGCATCCGTGAGGCTACGTCTGTCTTGACCACTTTGGGTGGTGGTGTTGGTAATGAACTTTTCATCAGAGCCTCAACATCTTTCAGAGTGGATAGAGCTCTTTCGTCTAAAGCTTTCTGGTGAAAGAGTTGTAGTCGTTGCAAAAGTTGACCGTACCGTTGCAACTTTTCCGTTTCCGACAAATCGCTGCGATCCATCAACGATTGCAGTTCGTGTTGTAACTGAAACATCTCGGTGAAATGAGGATTAGGAGGTAAATGCGGGGTCTGTTGTTCTTGCCAACGATGGTATTCCATTCATCGTTTGTAAGGTACTAAAGCCAATTTTCGTCCTTCCATCGGATTTCAAGGGTCATGTCTGAAATCTTTTAATTCCAGAGGCCTCCCAGGATTCTTCCCATCTTTCCCAATACTCCTTTTAGCAAGGGTCCTCCTATTGTTCCCAGCAAAGGCCCTAACTGGGGTAAAATTCCTCCGCGTTGCACCAACATCTTTTTCTTTTGACGAATGGGTATTTTCTTTTGGACCATTTGGCGAAGAACGTGTCCATGTTTGGCTAAGCATTCTTTCTGATGTTTAGACAAAGGTATCGTACCTTTCAAGACATTCAAACAACATTCGCTCACGGTATCGATGATATCTTTGGAGGCAGTTTGAATGAGGTTTTTTCGCATGGGTGTAGGAGCTTTGGACAGGACGGACAGCATGTCCCAATGTATTGCTAAACGAGGAGGCAGTCCTTTTCTTTTTTCTTTTCCTTTCTTGACAGAAAAACGACGATGGTGACTGTGTACACGTCTTGGAGGGGAGATCTTTCAGCGTTCGGGAGCACAACAACACTGATCTATTTTATACTGGAATGCGTCGCCACTGATTGTCGGCTGGTCGTATCATTTTCATGGCAGGCATCACGCGTCGTAGAGGGGTTCGTAACAGACTCAATCGGGACAATTCTTTCTTGGACAAATCCAGTAAACTCTTTAAAATGCCCAATTTCTCTTGGACTTTGATTTTGGGGGCAGGTACTTTGGGAGCAGCGGCAACTGCCGCTAAAGAGGAAGATGGTGTCACCGCTGGAGGAAACGTTCTTGGAGACATGGGTTTCCAATGTTTCATCAAATCAGGAAAGACACGTGTCAAATCGGGTTTGGCTGACAACACCAGCAACGGAGAAGTGGAAGATGTTGAGGTTACTGGAGACGCGATCACCGTTGTTGCGGCAGGTCGTGGTTTGAGAATGTAAGGCAACGTCCTGGCGGCAGTTCCTCTCTTGCCGGTAGAAGCTGTTTTCTATGGGCTTTTCTTTTTCTATGGCTGTGGCCTGGTCTTGACACCGTTATTCGTTTTCTTTTTCTTCTGGGTACGTTTGGTGTGGCTTTTTTTCTTGGAGACGACTTTGGGAGCATTAGGATCCCATTTTAAGAGGAAGCGAATGATGACACCTCCTAGAGAACCGCTATCTCCAAGTTTCAAAATGATTTGCTTTTTGGTTTGCGTGTCGATGCGAGGATCGGCTAGTTGCGTCAAGGATACTTTGTTTCTGTCAAAAAAGCGTTTGGTTTGATGTGGAATCTGAATGATGCCTTGCAGTAATTGACGTGCTGTCACCGTAAACCATCGTAAGACTTCTTTGAGACTAGCTTCTAGGACACAAGCACGTATTTGTGGATTTTTTGCGACTGATGCCGTACAAGTCACGAATCAGTTTGACGGGAAGATGAGACCGAAGGGACGTCATGTTGACGCTGTTTGAGACAGACCCCGAGTGGCCGAGGTTTTTATAGAATTTTTTGCTTGTTGTGGTTGTTAAGTCGACGACGGGGACTTGTACACAACAAGCCCTCCGTCTTGGCACCAGTGGTGAAACAGATGGGCCCGAAATTGCAAATACTCGGGGGCAGTGGGTTTTAAATCCACGAATAAATAGTCGTGTGTTGCTTGAGTGGCATCGTCGTACGCATGATTCAACCAAGTCGTTCCTAACTGTTTGGCTAAGACTTGCACTTGCGATTTATCTCTAGGGCTCTTAAGCAAGACCACGTAATGAGCATTGAAACTGATGGTGCGATGGGCTTTACTTTGTTTAAACATATTTTGGGTAATGTAAATGACACTGGCATTACGATGATGCCCTTTGCGCTTAAACCACAGTTTAACTTCTTCGTCGTCTTCTCCTAGCATATCGTCAAAAATGACCAGATGGGTTTGACTAGGGTCAGACACGATCCCGTCGTCTTCTCCAGGAATGCCTTCCACAAAGACGATGGAATCGCCTTGACTTTCTCGCAGAAGGCTGTACGCCGATTGCCACTCTTTGTAACACCACACGATTCGTTGAGGTGGACGATCGATCGAATGATGTTTATGTTCTATCAAACGTTTGACAAATTCGGTTTTGCCTGAACCGCTAGGTCCGGCAATGAGCATATTAAAGGGATGGCGAAGATACAAGGCCTCCCAACTGGCACGATGTATGTTTTCGTCGATGACATAGAAAGTGGAGGAAGAGGGAGCAGAGACAGTAGAGGTAGCCATAGTGGTAGTGTAAGGAATGTCATTTGTGACAGGAAGACAGACAAGACAAGAGTTTTTATACTTTTATCAGGAGACTTTTATTGTCATCTTTAATTGTGAACAACACGAAAGACAAAAATACATAAAAGCCAAATGGATAAGTACATGAATAAAAGACACATCAAAACGATCATAGTGGAATATAAACAAGTCTCTGTACAACATTTTTGGTGATCAAGATGTGGTATCGTAGGGACTGTGTGTAATGTTCTTAAAGTCTCTACACTCTTTGACACAGTCACACAAGTGTCTTCCCGGAATGGTCTTTCGGAGATGTCAATGACAGTCCTGCCCTGTCCTGAAAAGGAGTGGTTCTTCTTCTTCTGCTACTGTCACTAACACAGGTTTAAAAGTTACTTTTTTCACTGAATGTTTTAATTTTTTAGGATGACAAATCTTGAGCATAGTGTGCCGCTTCTTTTGTCCAAGCCTTGAAACCCCAACTTTTCCAGTTACGTACATCTTTCCAGTGAGGGTGTAAATCACAAGCTACACACACATCATCGTGCACATCTTCAGTACCTAAAAGTTGATGAATCTTGTTTTCCTGTAGAGGTCGTCGAGAAGTATCGAGATGAAAGCGCAAAGCTTTGAATAGAATGAGTTTCTCGTGTGCATTTAAATGGACCCCTTTCATGTTTTGGTTGGTAGGTACTTTTCGTAAAGAGTCCACAAAGAATCGGCTGGTAAACGAAATCCCAGAAAGCAAGTCACTAAGACACACACTGCATATGGACCCAATTCAATGGACACAGTTCTCGTAATCCTCCACCGTTTGAATAGTGTCAATGAGTTCCTTCCACGGAATCTGTTGTATCACAAATGATCAAGGTCGTGGCATGGTTGTCCGTTTTTATACCCTCTGTGGTGTAAGGTAATAAGTGTACTTTTTGAACAGAATCAGTTTTATTTTAGTACCGTACCAAAAATGTTTAGTCACTAACCCACACACCACACGTCGTACAGAAGTTTCCTCTTGAACTAAGTTTACGTTGTGTAAAACATTTTGGTAATCCTCTAACTCGTCTTTTGGAATTCGGTGTATTAGGATCACCTTGTAAGTTGGATGAGTGGCATCCAAAACTTTATGAATTTCACGCGATTGATCAATTTCTGACCACTGGAACACTTTCATCAGAATCAGTCCTCTTATAGCATTCAGGTACCAGTGGTTCAAACATCGGTGACGTAACGGATGCAATTGTTCCTTGCGTTTCACTTGTATTTTGACTAACTCTCGGTAAATGCGTTCTCTCAACTCCACAGGCAAACCATGAATGTTCTCTTGCAAAGTATCCATGACCATGTCAGTCAAACACTTCTCCTACAGCGAAAGTAACGGACAAAGTGAGTAATTTGTAACCACTGCCATTCAGAGTAACGGTCAAGAATGGTAACAAAATCTTCTGATGTAAATGATCGTAGATAAATCTGACTTGTTTGTGACTTTTGTCAATTTCCTCTTGTGAATTTCTCGACACAAAAGTTCTACAGTCACAAATTGAGATTTTGCTCTGGCAAGTCCCAGCCAAATGTCCCTGTAGATCTTCTCTTGCAATTCGTTTGGTAATGCTTGAAGATTATTTTTGAAATGGGATTTAAATACTTGTCTAGATGTTGTCCAACCTTTGACTCCTAGCCAAGCTGGTTTCTTAAACGACATGGTATGCTACTTCAATGACTAGGTCCCACTAAAGGTAGGTAGTGACAATCCGGAGACCATGGAGCATGTTCCAGGTAAGCGGAATCTTTCTGTTCCCACTCGTGAAGTGACAGACCGCAACTGAAGCATTTGACTTTATCCCTTCGCCCAAGTAGATAAATCCGGCTCTAGCTAATTCTTCGGGGGTAGGTCCTCCCAGATATCTAGGCCATTTTCCTCGGAAGGTTTGGAATCGACTTTCAAAGTCGCAGTATTCAGGCAATCGCACAGGAAACGAATATTTATCTTTCGCAGGTTAATTTCGTTGAGGATACGGTAAAATCCGCAGGAGTGGGCTCAGTTTTGGATGACGTCCGTAGGGTGCTAGCCGCATGGTTTCATAATGATGACATCCACATGAAAACCAGTAAAGTGAAAAGGTGCACGATGACAAGTGGCATCGATTTTGCATCCGTCAGGTTTAACACGCACAGCATCACTTTCCATGGTAGGTATAGTTGTAGTTGTGGCAAAGTTCCCATGATGTGGTACTGAATCGCTGAGGTCATAGCGTACGGCATCCCTGCCATCGCAAGGCACAGCATCGTACTCGAGTTTCTCGTTGGACTTGAGTGTTACGCTCGATACTTGCTGTGTGAAAGGATTCATCTTTCTTGCTTGGTGTTGGTAGTGACAATGAACTATCGGTCTTGGACGTTGTTCCGTTTTATATGCTGGCCAATATCGACGTGACCGTACGGTACAGTGAAGTGATCGGGAAGCCAAACTCGCTTCTGGTACACGATTTGACAGACTTTTCCCAAGGGACTACTAACAATTTGGTATGTGGGTAAACGTACAATCTTGTGAGGTTCGTGAGTGGTCACATTAAATTTTCCTTCCTGTCCAGACTGCAAGACTTCTATCAAGACGCCAAAATTCACCACTTGACTGGTGCGATAATTGAGAGTCAATCCTTTTACTTTACACTACGTGGGCACTTCTCCTTGCGAATCTCGGTATTCGTAGTCGTAATTTTTGGGAACGCCACTTGCAAAACTTAGAATCCTGTCTTTGGGCTGCTAGTCCGTCCAGGCTCCTAAACGGTCTCATCGATTTTAGGGAGCTGTTGACCCAGGCGATCGATGTAGATGCAACTGTCCGTGTCAAAATACAGTACAAGATCTCGTAACAGTTCTAAAGCTTCGTACAGTTTTAAACGAGCATGGGCTGTCACGTAAGCCGCAAAGATGACATTTCCAAATTCGTCGGCTTCTACAAAGTCCAGTTCTTCTTCGTAATTGACTAAGATCAAGTCCTGACAAAGGACGTCCACGTGTTTCATGTATTTAGTGTTGTCGTGAATCATCTGGAAGTAGCGGGAAGGTTCTGTCAAATACTCCGCCTTGGGTAAACACGGTCGTTGTGCCGTTTTTCCCCACAAACAATTTAACATCACTTTGGAAAACGATCGCCTTCCTTCTTTTTTCTCCACGTGGTCTAAAGTGATGCCTTCCTGCTCCCAGTACTTCTCTTTAAATTTCTTTTGGCCTTCGGGAGTGTGGCACCAGGAAGGAGAGCCACTGGAATTTTGTTTTAGTTTTAAAAAGGCATTCACGTAGTCTGCGAAAATGCCTTTTTGAGTCTCGTCGCCCTTGTGGTATTTTTCTGTCTTGGGAAAGTGGTAAATTTCGTACACTCCTAACAGTTGGTATCCCAAGTCTAGAGCTTTGAACAATTCCATGCTGACCCACGTTCCCGTCAAGGCTCGTTCTTCCTGAGTGTGCTGACAAAGTTGTTCTTGGTTGCACGTTTCGGCACAAGTACGGCACAAGGGAAATATCTGTTTTCCTTGGCAATGGAATGGTAAAAAGTTCGTGGGAGGCAGGACTTTACACTTGATCAATCCTTCGTATTGTCGAATCTTGTCCAGGACGATGTGTTCCGTCAGCAATTGCGGGTGCAACGAGGGAAAGTGACAATATTTGCACACGTATGGATACAGCGAACACACGTCCAAGTATTTGATTTCTTCTCCTTTCTCTTTGTGGGCTTGGTACAGCAAACAGGTGGCATTCTTCCGTCCTACGTAGAAACTGTCCCGAGGGTTCAGAGAGTCCACCAGCTTGTAACTTTCCACGATGCGCTTAAACTCGGGATCAGTTTTCAAACGGTCATAGTACTCCTGTTTCCACATTTCTATCACTTTGTATCCTTGCTGTTCTAACTTCAAGCGCCGCTGACAACTGGCCTGGTACACGTCTTCCATGGTCCGTTGTAAAAACTGATTTGTAGTGTCACGTTGAGGGTAACAGATGGGACATCCGTGAAATAAGCACCCGTTAAACTCGTACACGATCTGAGGGTTTTCTAAGTCCCAGCCATCCGCCGAATTCCTTCTGATGGTCTTTTCGCCTCCTCCGTTGCGAGCGTGTTGGATCCATTTGTCTTCCTTGTCGCACAAGTAATGTAGCCAACGTATAGTTTTGATCGAGTATTGACGTTTGACAAAGTTCGTCGTTTGAGGACTTATGACAGCCAAGGAGTTTTCGGGCCTGAGTCGTTGTCGGTACACTAAGGAACACGCTTTGGCAATAGTGCAGGCTTCTTTCAAGGGATAGATCCCTCCGTGCTCCATGAACAGTTCTCGAAATTTTCTACAGAATACCGTAAAATGTCCACGTCGGAACAACAATATTTTAACATTTCTTCCTGAAAGTCGAAGGGGTCCGAGGCATGAGTCTGGTACCAAGCGTAGAAAGCTTCTCGTTGTTCGGTGAGCACGTTATCGGGGTCGTAGTAGTGAGCCTCAGGTAAATGGGGTAGAACGGCGTGTTGCTTGGCCTCGGTATTGAAAAAATGCGGAAATAGCCTTTGGCCATTTCTGTCATTCCAAACGTTTTAGGCATGCGACTCAAAGGCATTGCCAATTAACTCATCGAATCTTTAAACTGCACTTGTCCCACTTGCATGTAGGTGAGCTCGGCTCCGTTCAAAGTCACTTTAGGACGTTCGGTACTTTGTTCAGTATAGTATCTCAACAGAAACTGTATAGTATCTGAGGAGAATTTGCCCATCCTATCCCGAGAAATTGTGAGCCATTACCGTAGAATAGCGATGACAATCTTCGTAATGTTCGATGTCTTCTTGGCTTCACGTCTCGTCGATGGGGTCTAATTCGTCCATCGGGCGAAATCGGCCAGCGTGTTCGGTCCTCAAAAGATTTCTTCACGTCCTCCAGGAATCTTGCTACAATGAGGGCAATGAGTAAAGATAGGCTCTTGGATCCACTTCTCGCGTGCTCGGTGAGCCACGCAGAAATTAGGAATGTGAATGCCAGTCTCATGCATGCATTCGAAATCGAAAAAGATGAAATTGCCTTTCTTCTGGTATTTTTGAAGGTAGCATTGGTGTTCCAAGTCCACGATTTGGCGACAAATTTGACATCGCTTCTTTCCTGAACATACGTTCGCCTTGGTACTGTAGGTACGTATGCCTTGTCCACAAGTAGGGCACAATCTCAGTAGTTGACAAGCACATTTCTTCTTTGAAGCTTGCGTCTTTAGATGTTGTTGGTAACAGGCAGGGCTGACAAACGTGCGCTGACAAGCTGGGCAATGAACTCGTTCTTGTCCTTCGTCTAGACAGGGCTTAGAGGCTAAACATCCCTCACATTTCGATCCGTAATGCTTGTGTTGCTTTCGATTGTTATAGCCATAGTCACATTTCTCACAGTAATAACTGTATCCCAGGAATCCAGTGATACTGGTAACGTATCGAAATGTTCATCGTGATGATAGACGTGAATGTATTTTCCGTCTTTGAAATCTTTGCCGCGAAACAACAGAAGTCAGCGAACTTCTTGAGGGTGCACTTTCAATGTGTAGCGTGGAGTCAAGACGTCTTGCAATTTTTGCATTTCAGGAATGCCGCAGGTTGTGTCTTTGGATATCCCTGCTTGCTGTAACAGGAGTTCTGCTTCTCTTCGTTCTTTGGCTCAGCTGGATTTTTGAATAATATTCCAGGCTCTTTTCCATTCTGCCATGTCGTTCTTGTCATCAGTCATTTGTCCCACCACGATGGCACGCGGTAAACACATCTGGTCTTGAGGGTTGTTAATTCGAATGATGCTGCGCTTGATGCTGCGAAGATCGTCTGCCAATAACACCTTTCTGCGTTGTCCTATCCCTTGGGGAAGAGACACGTGGGTCATGAACAGTGTCGCTTTTCCGTCGCTGATGTGAAACTTGTCGTTGGATTGCTGCACGTGTTGAATCCTATCCATGGCTTTGGAAGGTGTCAATTCTGCCGGCTGTTAAACTCAATCCAAACGGGGGACTTCAAACTGTCGTGATAAATGGAAAGTCTCAAGCGATCATCTTCTTTGGCTTCACTTTGCCGTTTCAGTGTGGTTAACAAAGAATCCCACACATCGGTGATGAACCCCTCTGCTTTCTCCAACGGTACGTCGGACTTGAAATCTTTAAACTTCACTATGTAGGTGTAGGCCGTAGGTCTAAATTTTCTAGAGGAGCGTTTGTCGGTCTCTCGAATGTGAAAGTACTTTTCAGGGTTTACTGGTGGTGATGACGGACTCTGGTTGGGTGTAAACTCTCTGGGTCTGGATTCTGGCTCACTCATCTCATCTTCAAAATCGCAGGCATGAATTTGAGCCCAGACTTCAGCTACTGTGCGAGGCGATAAATCAGTTTCTGCCTCTTACTTTCTTCTCCTTTCTTCACGAAATGATGCGATCGTTTCACCTTGACTTCAAAAAGTCAAATGACTACATTTGAAACGCCATGGACCCCTATATATCCATGTCAGACCATTGTATATATAAAGGGTTGGTGCCTTCCTCTCAGTATTCATTTCACTCTCAAGCCGACCTGCACGATGGAAGAACCCACACAGATCGAACTTCTGATCAGAGCTTTGCGAGGTGTCATACGAAAATTTTCTTCAAACAAGCCGACGGACTACTCCCCCTCCTTTTGAGATAAAAGTCAAGATACTTGCTATATCTGCCAGACAATAGGGCACTGGGCTACAGAATGTCCTGACCGTCAGAAAGCAAGACCAGTGTCAAAAGAGACAAAAGTCAGGATACCTGTTATCATTGTCAAGAGAAAGGACATTGGTCTTCGGTCTGCCCTATGAAACAACAGGAGAAGGAGGAGGAAGAAGAAGAGGTGCCCTCGACAAAAGAAGAACCCCGACACGTCCAGAGAGAGAAGACAGAAAAGAAAAGAAGACGAGAAAAAAGTGAGGAAGAAGAGGAGGACAAAAACTGTGAAAGTGAAGAAATTCAAAAAATAGAGATAGTGAAGAAAAAAATGATACAGAAGAAGTCTATGAACTTTCTAAAATCGTGTTGTGTTATGTTGTAACATTGGATTGTAAATATTTGTACCAGAATAGACCAGACTGAAAAACGTGTCTCCTGGTTTTGATTTTTTAGAATGATAAAGGGCCTACACTCATGCACTCACACACGTACATCATGGGGTTAAAGAAAGGGATTTTGAGTTTTAATTGAGTTTGGCAAAATGATTAATAACTCTTCTCGAAAGAAGTGAGTGGCCCTGAAAAGGGCCTTTGGGTGTTTGTTTTTTTTTTGAAAAAACAAACTCAGGAACGAGAAGCAATCAGTTTCAACTGCCTTAAGCCTTTTCCGCGGCCAAGGCCTACTTCTGGACTTGCTCCTGTCGATGATTTGGTAGAAATCACTAGGGGTGGTATCTCAGGTGTAGTAACCGGGTTGGGCTGTTTGGTACTGGAAGGTCCTTTTCTCTTGGGTCGTAATAAAGAAGTCTGATACATTTATTTCAGACTCCTTAACTCTGCCAAAATGTCCAAGAGTACCGTTACGTTTGAGGTTCACTGTTCTCTTTCTCTCCTAGACCTTGTTTCTTCTCTGCTTCTTCTTCTTCCTCCTGTCGTTTCCTTCTTGCCTCTTCTTCTTGTCGCTGTTGCTGTTCAAGGAGAAATGCTTGTTCTGCCTCTTTCTGCTGTTGTAAAAATTTCTCCAATTCTTCTTTCTGTCTCTGTTTAAATTCCTCAGCGTGTGGTAAAGAAGGAGAAGGTGTCGAAGGTGCTGGTAACGGAACAAATTCTTGAGAAGAAGAGAGAAAGTCTACTAAATCCCAATTAACATCGACCTCTTCTGGAAGTTGTTCAGTGTTTACTTTGGTAGTCGCTGCTATGCCATCGCTTCTCGTCACTATGGCCGGTGCACCCCAATTCGTCGTCTTCTTAATTCTCGTCATGTTTCAAAAAGCATCGATTCACTGCGCACAGACGCTAGTGCACCTATATAGGGAATGTGACGTCACAGTAGCTCTCTTCGGATTGGAACACAGACTCCGCGAAGTGACTGAATTTTAAAACGCCTGTTGGAATTGGTGAACAATCTCAATTCATTTCGATCCGCTCTTCCACTATAAAAAATAACCACGGTTCACTTCATTCCCTTCACCTGTTCTCGTCACAAGATGTGGACAAACGTTGAATCCTCTACTCTCGTATCGTCGATGCTGTTCCGTACGGACTTACCTATGTATGTCAAATCATCATGGACCATCATTCGAGTCACCGATACGACTGTTTGGAAAAGAAGGATCTATGTGGAGAGACAAGGCTGTATGAAGAGAGTCCTCATTTATGGACCAGAGGTTAGACAAAGTTTGAGAAAGAGAAGATCAATGAGATGCCCTCTATGTTAACGAACTGGTGGTAACATAAAACCAAAGACCCTTGTCAGTGTCACTTTCACATGCCTCGAAAAGATATTTATTCTTTCTTGCCTAAAACATTTTTTAGTTGTTGTATAATTTAAATATAATGGGTCAATCAATTGCCTTGAAAAGATTTACCCTTTCTTGCCTAAAATTTGTTTAGTTGTTGTATAATTTACGTATGATAGATTGATGTTCATCAATCTATGGTTGTTTTTATATATGTCTCTCTTGTATTGTCCCTACCTTGAGTGGTAGCCGCGCGTATTCAGGTAAGCCCCTTGTCACATTGTTGCAAGTGTCCAATACCGTGACGTCACCCTACCTGTTCCATCCCTATTGTCGCTATACAAAATTCCTATTGTCCGTATATCACCCCAGGGTTTTGATTTGTCCGTATAAATTTTGTCCGTATATTCGATATTAGGTTCCCGTAATGTTAATTCCGATTGTCCATATATCGCCCCCATACACTACTGAACAGTTGTCAACACTTGCGGGTAATTTCCTCACACATTCACGAGAGTGTCTCTGGATATAGATTATGCGCCGAAAAATCAATGTTTTGTTTTATAACTTTAGTAACAGACTTTCTAATTCTAACAAAGATTTTTCTAGAAATGAACTTTTGGCGGCCTTCATCCGTGTTATTCTTTTGTGTTGTAGTATTTTCTATGGTCTTCTTTACTGGAAAAAAAATATTTATTTCTGCTCTTAAATCTAAGCAGAATCAAGTTTTATTATTGTTTTGCATTATTTTGATTTTAGTTAAATTATTTCATTAAAAATATTATCCTCTGTAAATACAAAGTACTCAATTATATTCTTGGAAATGGACATTAACTGGAAATTATAGTGACTTTAATTAATGGAACAATTGATTATTTTACTGTGATTCAACAAAATACTGTTGGCACATCTACATTTTACAGACCATCAGATGCACATCAACACTTTCAGTGTTGGAGTTATTTTGGAATACCTTTTAAAGTTTATTCAGTACTTTAGCAATTAGGACTAGGATTCGAGGATTAATTTGGATTCAGTTCACAAAACCGTAAGTTTTTTTTACATTTTCTCTTTGTATTCCAGAGGTATAACTTATTTTTTGAATTTAACAAAGTTAGTTTGTTCTCCATATTTTCTTTTTCTTAGTTTAAGCATATTTTTGTAATAATATAAACTTCGCTAACACTAGCTTTGCTAGATAAACTGAATGGCAGACAATTCTTGTTTCTCATTAATTTAAAGTTTCGATTGTCATTTTACCTGCCAGGCATCATATTTGCATTGAAGAATAAATTACAAATTGCTTAAAATTATTTGAAATATAAATTATTGTTTTTCACCCGGTATAGTGTTCCTTTTTTAAATTATATAAATTGCCCAGTGTGACCGATGGTCACTTAAACGTGTTAAAACAGGATGAAGACATGCAATGAAATATATTGATGTGTAACTATGCTTTCAAACGAAACTAGAATATAAACAACAACAAGAGTGAAAGGAAACAATTCATGCCATTGCGAGAAATTAAGTTCAACTCAAACTCTCATTTTAGAATCTAAAGAAATTTAATCTTTAATGTGGTTAAATGTAATAGTACCCATATGTTATCACTGTTCAAGGAGCCAAAGTAATTTATCATGTTATAACTAAGAGGTTCCTTATAATGATGCACGTTCAATGTCATTAACTACATTCATCCTAAAAATGGAAGTTAATGGTCATACCCGTATTATATAAGAGACAACCGGAAGCTTGTTAAACGAGAGGCCGTATGATTCTGACGATCTTTTTAGTGAGACACCACTTTAAATTGACAGCAGCATATGATGTTTATCTGGAGTATTTTCTATAACAACTTCGGTGGAAAAGCTAAACGTAGCAGCCACATTTCAGTCGTATTCGTCTTTGACAATTGCACTAATGTTTTGGATAACGTCTTTCAAGAGAGAATGGACTCGAATTGTGGCCTCTTGTCTTACTACCGTGATTAACCTTTTGCTTTGCTAAAATAGATTAGTTGTTTTATTATGTGTAGTTATCTTTAAATCATCTTGCTAAGATTTAAGTAATGTTCCTATCTGAAAAGTTCGAGAGGCGGGGTTTTAAACACTCTATGCAGAGTTCACTTCCTCTTGATATATTGTGACGGAGTTTCTACTGTCAAACTCGACGTCTTTAGAAATTATAGCATTTATATTGACCAGATTTCCGTCTATACTATACTGCATGTTTACATTTATATTTATATGTCTGGTTAACAGTTACTTGTGGTTACTAATGTGTTGCATGTATTGAAAAACACATGTCCAGAAAACTGTGCTATGCACTGTTTGCACATTTAATCCTGTAATTTAAATATAAACAGGGAACATACATTTAGTAAAACACGAATTCACATGGAGACATTGAAGCAATAAATTCTGGTCCAAACGTAGCATGCCATACAATAAGGTTCCATATTCAAATCTATATTATCTTAACAGACATATGCATTCAGTATTGGGATGCTTGACATTTTGTATTTATGGGAGATATACTTTAAATTTCAATAGGCGGATTATATTCATATTGTATACAATGTATACAATCACAAATCGATAACTGCTTTAAATGAAAGTGAAACAACTGCATGGAATGAATTGATTATGGTTATACAGGGTTAAACTGCATAATAGCAAACAACAGCAATTTGGTCAAAGGGACATAACTCTCCAATCTCAAATGTACACTTTCGACTTCGCTTTGGCCTATACAATTTAAGTACAATAACTGAGAATCAATCTTGACAATGCAGGAATTTCAGTTATTTAAATTCGAAATCACAAGGCGTGGCCAAATGACGCAAGAGTATTTATTACGCAATCCAGACCATTAGCCTATACTATAATGTGACAAATAAAGAATGTTGTTAGATTCGCTTTAAAATGAGCCTTCTTGCGTCATATAATAATAATAATAATAATAATAATAATAATAATAATAATAATAATAATAGAATTATAACCAAATTTGATCATCTTTGTGTTACTACTAATTATTATATCGTTTCATTGTCTAGGTATCAAATGGTAGGTAAATTATGCATTTGTTTTGGAATACCATAAGGATGTCCTGTGTTGAGATAAAAATACACATTTTCTAGAGACTGATAAGTATATCAATAGTTTTCTCTACAATCTTGTGACCTTTATAACTGAAACATTTTTGCATGTGATGCCTACGCAACTAGTAGATTATCATCAAATGAGCATTTTGTAGTATGCTGCTGGATATCTGGATTCGGTTACATTTCGATAGTACCAAGCTTCATTGGTCCTACAGTTCCAGGGCACAAAAGAAATGCCATTTGTTTCTAAAGTTCATTGATTCGAATGGCAATCAGTCTGAAATAAGTGGTCCGAAGGTGTGTTAGTCCGGAGGTTCATTAGTCAAAAACAGAGTTCAATGTTTAGAAGGTTCAGTTGTCCAAATGTGCGCGAGTGCAAACGTTTACTGGTCCAAAAGAAGGGTTAAATATTACGAAGGTTCAACATTCCCAAGGTGCATTAGTCAGAAGATTTTGTAAGTGAAAATAAAGCTTCATCTATTCCAAGAGTCTAAAATATAGTTCTCTGTCCGTCTGTAAACCAGCTCGTTTCTGGATGATAACTTCATTTCTATTTCTCCAATATTCATACAACTTCATAGGAATGAGTCTTGTGGAGAGGACTAACACTATAAGTTAGGGGCTTTGTTCAGTCAAAGTCAATATCACGTCATCTACAAATAGTAATTCCCTCTGTTCGTCAGTAAAAAGAGTTGTCTCAAATATAATGTAAGCCTGGTTTAACCACTTTGATATTTTCACATCTGAAACTTACAATTTTACTCTTAAAACTTGTGTTTGGTGAACAAAAGTGACATGGATTGGAAAAATGAGACACGATATACTTAATAACATTTACCTAATTTCAGCGATTTTACTATCGTTTAGGTCTTATTTCATAAATTGTGTAGCCACTATGGAAACACAAAGAGCACATTGCTCTCTAGACTGCAAATCTCTGTCGAGCGGATTCCTAACCAATTAATAAGCCACCTTGATAAGCCATTAATTCAAATACACAATAACAATAACAGTTTTGAGTATGGCCAGTGATCTCTAACCTTAGAAGATTTTCTAAATTCTCCCTTTAGGTGGGCGGCATAAAGTGTTAGATTTTCTGTCTTTCACTCCGTCTCGCATTTCGTGTTCGATTCACAGCGTTTCAATAGGTTAAAAGATTTTGATGAGACTTTGCACTTACGTGACTCTCCACTAGATAATAGGTAATATAGTAGGGTACCAAACCCATGTACCCCTGTCAAGGTCACCAATATGGTTCAATATCAATATGGAGATGTTATGTCATATCCGCAACATTTCAAAGAAACTTTGTAAAATTGTGCATCTTTACTAGACGATGTATTGTGCACCACACATCAGCACACAGTGTTCAAACTCAAGGACAGAGACGAGGTTCAAAGGTCAACATAGCGATGTTTATGAAACGTTTGCAAAAAATGTGAATATTAATTGAACAGTATGTCTCTTACCCCTTCCAGACCGGTCGCCCCAGGAAAATTATAATAAGTAGTGTTTAAAGGTCAACGGAGGGATTTTAGCGTTCGCTCGGTAACGTTGAATTTTAATGGGACTTTACTGAATTGCGCATCTCTGATAGACGATGATGCGCCTTGTACCAAACTCAGGTTCATGTGCCCAAGGTTAAGATCAGAGACGGATCTCAAAGGTCGTTTTGGGACAGCTCTTCTCTTCTGCGAATGTACCTCTGACATAATGACTAATTGCATGAAACATTTCATTGATCGGAAAGTTAGGGGCTTTCGAGTCCAACAAATACATTTCTAATCTATGTGATAAATTTGGAGAAAGTATATAAGTGATTTTATCGTAAAAGAAAATTCTCATTCCTATAAACGGCTTGTCTTTGAATGGAACCACAATTTTTCTCCTGAATTACTATTTTTTTAAAATAATATCCTGTTTGTGTCCTTGCCTCAGTCTGACTATTTGTGTCGAAATACAGGTCTAATAAAAGTTTATTTTTTGACATAATACTCTTATAAAGCATCTAATGTGTACGTTAAAGATGTATTTGTATTAATTTCTGCACCCCATTTTAGAAGACGAGTACTCTTTGATTAAAATGTTTGATTTAAAAATAAAATATGATTAAAACCTTTATCGATTATCCAATAAATCATTTTCAAATACTTTACCACCAAAGAACGTTGGGACCAATAAAGACATTATTGTAACATTCCTTCGGACTAACGAAACATCGGACTTGTGAACCTTTCATGTTTTTCATTTTAAGTTATATACCCTCTGGTCGGTGAACCTTTGGACTATTGACACTATTGTTACGTATATGTAATTAAATTGTTTGTGTGTTAGTTTTAAAATTCTTTTTATTTTATTTTTGTTTCATTACATTTTATTGTAATGATTATTTTCACGGGATTCGAAATTCTTTTCGAGTAATTCTTTTATCTAAGACGTAAAACGTGTTACATGAGCAATATTTTTAGTTCACCTTGGTCCGCGGTAGTGTAAGCGCTACGCGAAAACGATTGGCTATTGCCAAGGTCATTTCGTCTAGTCTGAATAAACAATGTTTAATTTTTAAATTTATTTCAGAGTGAGAGTAGATAGGGGTTCTTGCTACGTGACGAATTGCATTTTTCCTATTGCGTTGTTCAAGTGTTAGGAGACCACGTAATCTATCTCGCGAGAACGGGATGATAATTCGGGTGGATATAATATCCTTTCTGAGCGCTCGTCAGTAAGTTGTATTTTTGAAACCTTGAAAGCTGGATAGGTTTTTTATTGTTGAAACCAGATTGTTTTTGAAGTTCATTTGTTTTTGGAATTTAATAATTTATTCTTTAGAAAACCAAACGAGTGTACTGTTTTATAAAATTCTGGGAGAAAGAAATTCAGTGGAAATTTATTCTGGAATTTTTCGGAAACATAAGCTGTAATTCAATTGAGGAATTGTTGCTATTTGTACAAGTACCACATCTGACGTCATCGCCTTCCATATTACAACATCGTCGAGATTCGAACCTGGATTCTAATAGAACTATTTAGTGATAGGATATGTATTTTTCATTCTTAGGAATACATTTTGGATTATATTCACAAACCGTAAGTCCTATTTTCCAATTTTTACATTGTTTTCTAGGGAAATAAATTATTTTGTTAAAATAAACACAACTTGTTGACTTCACTCTTTTCTCTTGTTATTATTGTACCAGCCTACACGTAACAGGAGAAAATTGGGTCGTTCGTCCTTGGGATATATGAATTTTGGTTAAATATTTCAGAAAATTCTCTTTTTGAAATTTAAATTCCCCTAGTTTCTAAATCCCAAGTACTAGTTTACATTTTTGAAATGTTTAGTGAAAACAACAGGCTTTCATTCACAATACCATCAAAAGTAGAGAATTTTTTAATTTTACCCAGGAGTGTTTGGACCTTTTTAAAAATGGAAGTCCAGCTAAAAAAGTTGGAACTAGAGATAAGACAGGTTCAGTTTCAGATAGAAAAGATATAAAAGGAAAAAGAAATGGAAGTAATGGGGTTACAATTTAAAGAAAGAAGGGAAGAAATGCAAAGGCAATTTGAAGACAGAAAGAAAGACAAATACAATTTGAGAAAGAAAAATTAGATATGTAAATGCAAAGATAAATTAAGTAGAAAGAATTAGAGCTGGGAAATGGAAAACACTCCCCTACTTTTGATGCTATAAGAAATATCAAGTTAGTACCCCCCTTTTCTGGAAGAAGAAGTAGACATTTTCCTTATTTGAAAAAGTTGCTGAAAATTTCAAGTGGCCATGGGAGTACTGGACTCTATTATTGCAATGTGTACTTACTGGTAGAGCTCGTAATATTTACATTTCACTCTCACTAGAGCAGAGTGCTGACTATGACGTGGTTAAGGACTCTATTTTGAAGGGTTATGCGTAAGTCCCTGAGGCTTATCGGCAGAAAGTCAGAAACTATAAAAAAGAAACTGACCAGACCTATGTTGAATTTGCATGGGAAAAAGAACAACAATTTGATAGGTGGTGCTCTTCTAGAAAGGTCAATAAAGATTACGAAAGTCTCAGACAACTCATATTACTTGAAGAGTTCAGGAACTGTGTCCATGGTGACATTGGAATGTATCTTGACAAGCATGAGATCGAAACCTTGGAAAATGCTGCTTGTGCTGCTGATAACTATTCCTTAAATCATAAAGTTCCTGTTGTAAGCAAATCTTTCACTCAGCAATCTACTGGTAGAAAGGTATTCCAGCCCAATACAACTCCTCCTAAAACTCGATCTGGTACAACTTCTAAAAATCAAGCTTCAGATAAACTTGATTCAAAATCCTTGTTTATTCCTACGTGTACCTATTTCAAGAAAAAAGGACTCATCATTTCTGGTTGCATTAAATTGAAATATAGGCATCAAAATCAAGATAGACCTATCCCAAATAATCTTTTTCCTAAGAGGTCAAGGTCACGGTCATGTATTGAAAGCAATACATTTGTTGGGTCTAATAAACCCCAGTCTGATTTTATTATGGAGAATTATGAACCGTTCATGTCGAGGGGTTCTATATCACTCTTGGGTGATTCGGCCAATCCTATCCCTATTAAAATGTTAAGGGATGCAGGAGGTTCTCAGAGTCTTTTATTATCAGGTACTTTGCCTTTTTCTGAGAAGTCCTGTTCTGATGAGAGTGTTCTCATTCAGGGAGTACAGTGCGACTTTGTTAATGTTCCTCTCCATTATGTAAATCTGTCATCAGACTGAGTTTCAGGACCTGTGACAGTCGGAATCGTGTTTTCTTTACCCGTTGAGGGCATTCATTTGTTGCTAGGCAATGCCCTAGCTGGAGACAAGGTTGTGGTTAATCCACTTGTAACTGACAAGCCTTCTTTGGATCAGAAAGTTGATCCTATTGAAAAAGAATACTCTGATTTATACCCAGCTTGTGCAGTTACCAGAGCTATGACAAATAAAGCTCTTGAGAATTATTTTGATAAGGAAAATATTCCTTTAGCTGACACATGTATTGGTCAGGCTTTTGATGAGGTCACGTTCACTTCTAATTTCGATCAATCAAAAGGTATTGATCACAGTGATCCTCTTTGAAATACTCATTCTCTTTCATCTAATCAGGGTGATAAACGACAATCACTTGTCGTCGAACAGGAAAATGATCCTGAGATCTCCTGTTTTTTTCAGAGGGCCATTAGTGAAACTGAAGCCACTGAAGTACCTGTCTGTTATTTCATTAAAAATGGAATTCTTATGAGAAAATGGAGACCTCCCGAGGTACCTGCTAATGACGAGTGGTCAGTGAACTATCAGATTGTAGTTCCAAAATCTTACAGACAGGAAATACTTAGTTTGGCCAATGAAACTCCTCTGGCTGGTCATTTAGGGATAAATAAAACATATAACAAGATCTTGACTCACTTTTATTGGCCAAAAATCAAAAGTGATGTTTGTAAATTTTGTAGATCTTGTCATACTTGTCAAATGGTAGGAAAACCCAATCTGAAGATACCTAAGACTCATCTGCAACCTATTTCTGCATTTGACGAACCATTTAGCAGAATTATGGTAGATTGTGTTGGTCCCTTACCTAAGACCAAGTCAGGCAACCAATACTTGTTGACCATCATGTGTGCGTCAACAAAATTCCTAGAGGCAATTTCTTTGAGGAAAACTATAGTAAAAGCTTTGATAAAGATTTTTACTCAGTTTGGCCTTCCCAAATCTGTCCAATCTGGTCAAAGGTCAAATTTTATGTCTGGATTATTCCAGCTTGTTATGCTTGAATTTGGCACTCAGCAATTCAAGTCAAAAGTGAAACTATGGTTTCACAAAACTTTACTTGAGAGAACGTTTGAGTTTTGTAATAGAGTTCATTCTCTCTTGCTCATTCTTCAAAATTTTCTTCAAATTAGATTTTACGGTCCTTACAAAGTAAAAAAGAAAATGAATGAGTTAAATTATAATTGTAGTAATCTGATCTAAATAAATTAATGGAGTACAAGTTTATTAAAAGAGATAGCCAAGTAAATCATACAATTAATTTAGTTGTACCTGTCCCACCAACTGAGGATTTAAGTGAAGAAATTCAATTGGACACATTTGATCTTGGAGCAGCAAATCTTCGGAATTCAGAAATTATGAAAGATCTAGACCAGAAACTTTTACATTTGCAACAACAAGAAAGAAATGCACTTAAACAGTTATTATTCGAATATGAGCACTTGTTCCCAGATATTCCAACGACAAGCAAAATTTTTCATGACGTTGAAATTGTAGATTCAAAACTTGTAAAACAACACCCATACAGGACAAGCCCTCTCAAACAGGAATACTTGAAAAAGGAAATTCAGTATTTGCTGGAGAACGATTTCATAGAGCCCTGTAAAAGTGATTGGAGTTCACCATTTATACTTGTTCCGAAACCGGATAAAACTTTCCGTATTGGCACTGATTATAGGAAGATGAACAGTGTGACAAAAACAGATTCATTTCCATTACCAAGAATCGGTGATTGTAATGATAAAATTGGAAATGCCAAGTACGTCACCAAATTTGACCTTTTGAAAGGACTTTGGCAAATTTCACTTACGGAAAGAGCGAAAGAAATTTCGGCATTTGTGACTCCAGATGGACTCTGTCAATATAAAGTAATGTCGTTCGGGATGAAATTTCCCTAAGTACGTTTCAACGCTTGATGAATATGATTACCTCTGGTTTAGATAATTGTGAGGCTTACATTGATGATGTCATCATCTACAGCAACACCTGGAAAGGACATCTAGCCACGATTCGAAAATTCTTTGAAAGACTCACTGATGCTAATTTGACAATCAATTTATCTAAACGTGAGTTTTACCGTGCTTGTGTAACTTTGCTAGGACATATTGTGGGACATGGTCAAGTTAAACCTATAGATGCTAAGGTTAAAGCTATCTCTGATCTTCCTGTGCCTGTCAGTAAAAAGCAACTGATGCGATTTTTGGGTATGGCCGGATACTATCGAAAGTTTTGTTTCAATTTTTCCAATATTGCTGAACCTCTGACAAATTTCTTAAGTAAGAGAAACAAGTTTCTTTGGACCGAGAAATGTCAGGAAGCTTTTGATAGATTAAAAGCCATACTCAAAAGTGCGCCAGTTCTAACAGCTCCAAATTTCAATCAGTCTTTTAAATTGTCTCTGGATGCAAGCGATGTTGGGGTTGGAGCAGTATTGATTCAAGAAGATAGAAATGGTGTTGATCACCCAGTGTGCTATTTCTCTAAGAAATTAAATAAGCACCAAATAAAGTACTCAACAATCGAGAAGGAATGTTTGACTTTAATATTGGCATTACAGCATTTTGAAGTTTACATTAGCTCAGCTCCTTCTCCGGTTGTTGTGTACAGTGATCACAACCTCCTTACTTTCATCGACAAGATGAAAAATAAAAATCAAAGAATATTAAGGTGGAGTTTGTTTTTGCAAGAGTGTAATCTCAACATCAGGCACATCAAAGGAAAAGACAGTTTGATTGCAGATGCACTTTCCCTTGTATATAAATATTATTTCATATACACTTTATATAATTCATAAGAATTTTCTTATATAATTTTGTTTACCTCATGTATAATTTACATATGGTAAAATGAAAGCTTTATTATATAAATCTGTCTTTTTCTTTATGAGGGAAGTGTTACGTATATGCAATTAAATTGTTTTTGTGTTAGTTTTAAAATTCTTTTTATGTTATTTTTGTTTCATTACATTTTATAATAAATGATTATTTTCACGGGATTCGAAATTCTTTTCGAGTAATTCTGTTTATCTAAGACGTAAAACGTGTTACATGAGCAATATTTTTAGTTCACCTTGGTCCGCGGTAGTGTAAGCGCTACGCGAAAACGATTGGCTATTGCCAAGGTCATTTCATCTAGTCTAAATAAACAATGTTTAATTTTTAAATTTATTTCAGAGTGAGAGTAGATAGGGGTTAATTGCATTTTTCCTATTGCGTTGTTCAAGTGTTAGGAGACCACGTAATCTATCTCGCGAGAACGGGATGATAATTCGGGTAGATATAATACCCTTTCTGAGCGCTCGTCAGTAAGTTGTATTTTTGAAACCTTGAAAGCTGGATAGGTTTTTTTATTGTTGAAACCAGATTGTTTTTGAAGTTCATTTGTTTTTGGAATTTAATAATTTATTCTTTAGAAAACCAAACGAGTGTACTGTTTTATAAAATTCTGGGAGAAAGAAATTCAGTGGAAATTTATTCTGGAATTTTTCGGAAACATAAACTGTGATTCAATTGAGGAATTGTTGCTATTTGTACAAGTACCACATCTGACGTCATCGCCTTCCATATTGGAAAGTCGTCGAGATTCGAACCTGGATTCTAATAGAACTATTTAGTGATAGGACTTGTATGTTTCATTCTTAGGATTCAGTTTTGGATTATATTCACAAACCGTAAGTCCTAATTTCCAATTTTTACATTGTTTTCTAGGGAAATAAATTATTTTGATGAAATATACAAAGCTTGTTGACTTCACTCTTTTCTCTTGTTATTATTGTACGAGCCTATACGTAACACAATATTCTTCGATCTTGCGAACCTTCGGAGCAATGGAACGTTGTACTGAAATGTTTGGGAAATAGAGTTCTTGTACAAATATATTTCTGACTTATAAATCTTCTAGCACATGAACTTCGGAACATCCAGCGGTTACCATCTGTGCCATATCCATATGGAACAACTTACCTCAATATTTAACACGTAACTATACTTTGCTATACACTATGATAGTTGTGTACAGACGTGACTTGGAACACTTTTGTTACATATTGAATATGTCCTACCCCAGTTGTCATTACCATAACACAATACATAGGTTTATCCGTAGTATAACATATTTTTAAAGTCATCATTAACACTAAAGTACCCAAACGGCCTTTGGTAATGAAAACATACATTACAGATTCGATACACTGTTTAACTGAATGCTTTGTGAAACTTTATTCAAGATACTCAGCAAAATTAAATCAAGTTGACCCAGATGGATCCAGATGACGACCAAACACGGGACACCAATGGACCAAAATAGTAGTCAACAAATTTAAAGGAAACTAAACGGACTAATATGGAATTGGCTGTACTCTACGTGACACCCGAACGGACCCAGATATAATGTAATTCACTCAGATAGCTCCTAATATTAAAGGTGTTGATTCCAGATGTGTCAGTATGCGCATTGATTATGATATCACTTAAATCTTGTATTGGAGTGAAACTAAGAATCGTGTATTTAAGTTAGTAACTCAAAATTTGTTATTTCTATGCAAATATTTAGCAAAAGACTAAACTCAGAATCGTACAGAGGATATATGCTCATTAGGACCACTTTGATTGGTGTTCCATAAAGACTGAGGTATCTGTTGGACCACTTTGACACTATAAGTTATATATTGTTATGTGTATGTAATTTAATTACTTGTTTGTTAGTTTAGATTTTTTTAGTTTTATTTTATTCCATCACAAAATGTTGTAATGATAATTTTGTCCACTGGATTTGATATTTTTTTTAGAAATTCAATTCAGTTCTGTTTGACCTGATAAACAGCCAGTAGTTTGAAACATTGTATCTAATTTCTGACCTTGATTCAGAACCAGTGTCAGGTTTATAGTAAACAACGTTTTAAAAAAAATTAATTGTTCATTCCCAGAGTAAGACCCATTGATTTTAGCCAAGGTCATACCTAGCGTACGTGATAATCGGCATGTAATGTTTCCACGTTGGTCTGGGAAGATGACCACGTGACCCTCATAGGGGAATCTGTTTTGCGTCGTAACTTACTGTATAACTCTTTTTGTTATAAGAAATAGCCACTTTTGCTTTAAAACTTTGAAGCTCAAAGGTATTTTGTTGTGACCAGTTTGAGTTGAATTTTTATTTTTGTTGGAATTAATGATTCATTTTCCTGGAGAAATATACATATAAGTGCTTCATACAGAATTCTTGGACAAAGAGATTTATTGAAAATTATTCGGAATTCCAAACTGGAATATTATTTTTTGCGATTCAACAAGGAACTGTTAACACAGCAGCACTTTGAAGATTATGAAAGACGTCATCACCTTCCATCTTGAATTTCATTGGGATTCGAACTGTGATTCACTTAGGACTTTTTATTGATAGGACTTATATTTTTTAATTCTTGGATTAATTTTGGATTTTATTCGGAAACCGTAAGTCCTTTGTCTTATTTTTACCTCGTTTTCTAGGAAATAAATTATTTTCTTAAATTTTACAAAGCTTGTTGTCTTCACTCTTTTCTTGTCATTTTTGTACGAGCCTAGACACGTAACAATATCATTAAAGCTCAGATTTTCACATTTTTTCATCTTGAAAACACGAGTAAGATTGTTTTATGTAGAGCGTGCCATTACTGTTTGAATGCCAATGTTTTATAAGGTTCGAGACCTAAACAGATTTATAGTTTCTAGACTCCAGTTCCTTTATAACATTAGGAAGATTTCCCTTCACTGAAGTAGCAAAGACAAATAATTCTAAGAACAAACATCAACCTGTCTTCTCAAGGCATCGGGTAGCTAAAGTTAATAGTACTCAATATCGTGCGTCCGTAACACAGGATTTTATCATAGTGCTGGGTCTTTGATGCAATATATTGAAGTCTGAAAACCCAGTGAGATCCCATATGATATAATAAATAATTCAATATTATTTCAAACATAGCTTCAGTAATACTTTGCAAAGGATATTAAATATCAGAAACACGTAAAAGGAAACTAACACTTGCATATCCAAGTGCCTTTAATGTGCCATTATATTTTAGTTCTAGTCTCTACCGGGTAGTTGACTGGACCACCATCTGACCAATAGATCGATGATAATAGATCTGTAGTGGTAATGATTATTAAGATAACCTGGTTGATGATAATCATGAGGATGAAATAGTTAGGTTGATACTTTAGTTAGTGCAATCATTTATGAATATTAGCTTTTAATTTTTTATCTTCATCAATGCGAAGGATAACTGCTATATGATATACTGATTATAAAATACGAAAGCAATATAGCTTAATTGTCTTTAA
>JAECUM010038666.1:0-10816 GCA_016617855.1 Megalonaias nervosa | reverse complement strand
TTTATCTTATCCATGGGCAAGTACTTTTATTTTGAAAAAAATACATTTTCATAAGTAGATGAATCAAATTAAATCTTCAGGCCATTACAGCAGTCTTTTATATATTTAAAAATTTGGAACATCTTTAAGAAAAGCCTTTTAGCATGATTAAGCAAAATCACATGATGTAAGTCAAATGAAATTTAGTAGGCATATTTGTATTTATATTTTGAGATCAGATTTGATTTTTAGGCCATTAAGCAATGTTTCAGATTTTGTGGGGAACTTTTGCAGAAAGACTTTTTGAAAGAAAATATTGAAGCACAGTTTAGCCAACAGCACCTAATGTAGAGAAATGCTATTATTGCAGTTATTTACAGAATTTGCTACATTTCATGTTATTAATGTACTTTTACATTATTGGTTTGCATTAGGAAAATATATATTTTACAAGGACAAATCATGTTCAGCTTATGTGAACCAAATTTTGGGAGTATACTAAACTGGTTTAAAGATATTGACTAATTTAATTTTAAAACATCCAGAATACTAATTACTTGTAAATTTTTAATCTCAGGAAGGGAAACCAGATCTATTCCCAAATGAAGCAGCTGGGATCATCATTAGACTGGCAGAGAGAGGCATTTACCATGGATGAGGTTAGATGGCATCATTTTTACCCATCATGCTATTATTATTTTATTTGCAATATTTTACTTGACCAACTATGAACACTATAGACCTGTCCAGATACACCCAAATCAACTGTCCCAGCAGACCCACATATTTTATCCCAGCAGACAACTGCTCCTGTGACCTAAGTAGTTAGGGGGTCCGCCTCAGATATGGGAGGTTGCGGGTTCGAACCTTACTGAATCATACCAGAGACTTATAAAAAGTGGTACCAGCAGCTGCCGTGCATGGCGCTCAGCATTAAGAGGTTTGTGTTAGGACTGGTCGGCCTTGTGTCAGGATAATGTGACTGGGTGGGAAATGATTCTACATGTCTGCACATGATGCCCCAGTGCTATAAACACTGCCACACTGCAGACACCATAGCGATATGACTGAAAAAAAATGTTTAAGCTGCATTAAAAATCCAAATCACACACACTCATATCACAGCAGACCCAAATCCACTGTTCTATAATTTGTTGGCAGATTTGTATTTACATGTATGTTGTTCATCCAGTTTAGGATGACAAATTTGGATCTGCATTGTTCATAGTTATATATGGGTTAATACAGTCTAGCCTCATGTATCTTTCATTTACTTATCTGATAATCACTTTTATACAGTGCCACAAATGTGAAATGTTTTTTCAGTATCGGTCATAAATTGTATATGTTATCTGATAGTCACTTTTATCCATCAGTTATTTTAGTCTCAATGACTTGTCTTAGTTTATGAGATTGAACTTTAGTTTGCAGATAAAATACTGTCCTCAGATATTTTTAAGTTTGAATAATTTTGACAGTGGGGAGAATCAGTCTAATTCTTTAAGAAAATTATTAAAGAATGAATTTTTGTCAATAAATAGTTGGAAGAATTAGGAGCATTTTAATTGTGACAAATAGAAAAGAACTGAGTGTACAGTGTTATCAGGAAAGAGAAAATCTCCAGCCAAGAGCATAGGCTAACACTTAATTTGGGTTTTCTCATTACTTTTTTAGAAGATATAGGAATTCCAAATTTAATAATATTTATTATTGAAAATACTATGGTTTTTATATGAGGAAAACATGTGATTGATTGTAGTTATATTAGGGAATCCAACTAAGTGTAACCTAATTTAGTTAGATATATACCTTAGTCACGCATTTATATAAAAGACTTTTAAGATCAGTGAAAATATTATGACGATGTCCTTTAGGAGGAGAAATTGATGTATTTGTCTCATTATTATTATCATTATTTTAATTTATTATTATTATTATTATTATTATTATTATTATTATTATTATTATTATGTTGCCTCAGGCAGAAGGGTGATGCTAGGATTGAGGTACATGAATCCATTAACTTAAGTATACACAAAAATGTAATGATCTCTGCAACAGTTTGAAAATGATGCCCATAAAAAACAAATGAGTTAACAGTATATACATGTATATTCATCAAAAAATGTTATTCTGAATAAAATCTTAACAAAAATTGGTTTTACTTCCTGATTTTGCAGAAATTTTTTATAGACTAATTTTTTATATGCAGTTAGTGGAAGCATTAATTTTTTGATCCAGGCTAAATTTGACAGGTCCTGTAAATTAACTGAGAATAATCATCTTGTGTTTCAGAAGCTATCACGTGCAGTTGTCGAGGCATTTGTAAGACTTCATGATCAAGGTCTCATTTATCGTAGCAGCAGACTGGTAAACTGGTCGTGTTATTTGAAGTCTACCATATCTGACATAGAGGTAACTCTTACATTATAGAGAATAAAATGATTGTAAACTTGTTTAGGATGGTTACACAGTCATTTAGGGTTGCTCCTAATTGACTGTAGGCTTGTCTTGGATGATTACAGTCATATAAAGTTGCACATAATCAACTGTAGATTTGTCATCGAAGATTACATGGTTAATTACCTGATTGACTGTAGGTCTGTCAAGGATGATTATACAGTCATTTTGGGTTGATCCTAATTGACTGTAGACTTGTCATGGATGATTACATGTTCATTTAGGGTTGCTCCTAATTGACTGTAGGCTTATCAAGGTAGATTACAGTCATTTAAGGTTGTTTCTAATTTGTCTAAGCCTTGTTGCTCTTAAAGAAAAATAAATATGCCTATCTGGTTTTATCTCCCCTGCCCATAAAGTGGACAATAAATATGCCCATCTGGTTTGAGCTCACCTGGCCACAAAGTGGACAATAAATATGCCTGTCTGGTTTTAGCCCACCTGGCTCTAAAGTTGAAAATAAAATGTGCCCATCTGGTTTGAGCTCACCTGGGCATGAAGTTGATGGTAAATATGCCTGTTTGGATTTAGCTTATCTGGCCCTAAAGTGGATAATAAATATGCCTGTCTGGTTTTAGCTCACCTGGTCATAATGTTAACAAAAGTGTCTATAATTAATTTTATCTATACATTAGAAATTGGATATGAGAGAGAGAGAGAGAGAGAGAGAGAGAGAGAGAGAGAGATGGTCCTGTGAACTTTGAAATGCATGTTTGCTATGAAGAGTGATTATTGGACAATTAATTTGCCAGATTTTATGCTGGATAACTTAATTTTAAAATTGCATATTTTGCAAAGAGGAAAGCTTTGTTTACATATTATAGACAACAAGATAGGCCTATTATATAGTTAAACCTGTCTTGAGAGACCACCACCCTTTTCTGCCACCAAAAAGTGGTCTCTCAAGGCAGGTGGTCTCACAATATATATATATATATATATATATATATATATATATATATATATATATATATATATATATATATATATGAACACTAGTTACTTGATTAAACAGTACATTTAGAATGTGACTTCTGAAGACAGTCGTACTTGGTAGTAGTCTCACTTTTCAGGCTTTAATAAATACTGAAATATAGTTTTTGCTGTATAATTTATGTATTTCCATAACTTTATTCTTACCTAGCCAGAAATTCAAAGCAAAAATTACAAAATCTATTGACAGTGTTGGATATGTTCTTAGTATTTATGCTGAATAGCTTCAAAAAACTTCTGAGCATGTTTAGTATGTCTCATGGACAACCAGTATGGCAACCATGGAAGTCAATTTGGAAATGACTTCTGAATGGTTTGTTAATCAACATGGGGTTATCACTAAAAGACTTATTATTGGCACTAAATGAAAACGGTGCCCTTCAGACATCCATGGTCGCTGTCACGATGACCATCTTGCAGAATTTTGTTATCGCTACTCCTCATGAATGGATGGTTGTATTGATGTAGAGTTTTCACTAATAGACTAAAAGACTTCTTATGATTACTGGTTGGTCATAAATAAAAATGGTGCCCTGGAAGCATCCAATATGACCAGTGCTGTGGCGATCTTGAGATTCCTATTTGAATTCCTCTTGAACAAACAGTCCTATTGAAATGGAATTTTTACTGAAAGACCTCTTATAATTTCTAGTTGGTATACCTCAGATATGGTTTCCATCTTAAAATCATATTATCTTCTCTCCATTTGAACAGATTGTCATATTGACATGGGGTATACAGTAAAAAATCCATGATGTTTGGTTTGTCCTAAATGAAAATGGTGCCTATCAGACATTCTGGCAGATGTCCAATATGGCTGCCATCTTGAAAGTCTTTTTATCACTACTCATCCTGAATGGATGATAACATCACCATGAGGTTTTCACTCGAAGACTTTATATTATGTTTTGCTGGTTCTTAAAGAAAATGGCACCAATCTGATATCCATTATGGCGATCGTCAAACAAATCTTGCTATTGCTACTTCTCTGAATGGAGTACTAAATAAAAATGGTGCAGATCAAACCTCCAGCATGGCCACTAGATCTGGTTATCCTACTTCTACATAATGGGTGGCTGTAGCTAGAAGGGTTTTTTTATTACTAAAATAACTTCTTATGAAAATATCTAGCTGGTAGTAAATTTAAAAAAATAATAGATCAGACATCCTAAATGACCACTTTGGTGGCCATCTTGAAAAGATTGTTTTAGCTTTCGCTGCTTCTCCTGAATGGATAGTCATAATGACAGAGGGTTTTCACTGAAAGAATTGTTATGATATCTGTTTGGTCCTAAGTGAAAAATAATGGCAATCAGATAGGTTCTTGAGAACATGTTAACACAGTTATAATACAACAGTTTTATTACCAAATTTATTATGTTCCGATTTATCAAGAATATCAGAGATGGTTATAAAATAAAAAAAAACAGTTATAAAAAAATGAATTTACCGGAGATTCTTAGAAAAATGTTTTTGACCAGCAGTGTATCAGCCCCTTGTTCAGTAAAACACTTCTTGTATCTAATTGGTCCTAAGTGAAATGGGCATCCAACAATGGTGGCTATCCTGAACATCTTGTTAATGCTGTCTCTCCTGAATAGATGGTGATATTGACATCATGTTTTTATACATATGATCTCCTAAATAAAAAATTATGCCCTTAAACATGGGTTATCTTGAAAAATCATTTCATTGCTTTTTCTGGATTGATTTTTCCATCAGTATGGGATTTTCACTGAAAGATTTGTTATGATGACTGGTTGGCATGTGGATATATCTTGATATTGTCTGAACCAAGTTCACTGATATTCTTTCCATGATATCAGCTTTAAGGTCAGAGGCCTTGACAAAGAATTTGGCCTTCACTGATATTCTGTCCATGATACCAGCTTTAAGGTCAGAGGCCTTGACAAAGAATTTGGCCTGCGCTGATATTCTATCAATAATATCAGCTTTAAGGTCAGAGGCCTTGACAAATAATTTGGCCTGTACTTACAGGTATCTTGTGAACATGTTGACTCAGACATATAAGAAAATATTTTTAGTGCCAAATTATGTATGCTATAGTTTCTCAAAACTGACTGAGATATTTCAGTACTCAGCAGTTATCAACAACATTGGGTTTTCACTAAAATCTTCTCATGTTGTCTAGTTGGAACTAAATGAAAATGGTGCTGATATGACATCCAGTATGGTCACCACAACAGCCACCTAAATAAAAAGTCATATCAACATGGTGTTTTCACCAGAAGATTTCTTATGCTGTCTAATTGGTCCTAAATGAAATGGTGCTGATTTGACATCCAATCACGTCACTATGTTGGCCATCTTTAAAATCTTGTTAATGCTGCTCATCCTGGATGGATACTCATATCAACATAGGGTTTTCACTAAAAGACTATTTGTCATGTCTAATTAGTCCTAAATGATAATGGTGTTGATATGATATCCAGTATGCCCACCATGTTATGATGTTGTCTATCCTTCAGTCTGTTACCAGCTTCATTTCTAGACAGTAATTTGTGTCTTTCACCAATTACAGTTACCAAACTTTGTGGGTGGTTTGCACATGTGGTAAGGAAGAACTCATTTGATTTTGGGGTCAAAAAGTTAAATGTCAAAGTCACTGTGACTGAAAGAAGAAAAATTGTTTTTACTAAAAAACTTTAGTTCTCCATTATCTGCAGTTACCAGATTTTGTGGATGGCTTTCACTTGACAAAGATGAAACTATTGATTTTCAGGCTTAAAAATTCAAAGGCCAAGTCATGGTAATGAAAGGAATGAATATGGTTATTGCAGAATTACACAAGTTCTGTATCACAGATCTGGGCCAGACTATGTGACTAGCTTACACTTGGTTTTAAGAATGAAGTCTGTCAATTTTGAGGTAAAAATGTTTGTGGTCATGGTCACTGTCTAACAGAAGACAAATTGTTTCAGTATAGAAAGTCAGTTATCTGCATAGAAGTGTTATGCATATCTATATTGTATGTTTAACTTTTATCCATGATTGGAGGTTGCAGTTTAAGCTAAAGATCACTGTAAACAAATGTTTAGATAGCGAACTTTTGTCCATAGTTGTAGGTTGTACTTTAAAATACTATTTGTAAACACGTTTACATTGCCTTTTTGACCTTAGAATGTTCTGAAAGTGAACTTAATGACAAACATCCTTATCATCTTATTGTGTCTTAGGTTTTTATTTAAGGTTCTGTTAAACAAAATTATTCATTCCTATTTTAATACCAGTTTTTTGTGGAATCACTTTTAGCTGTGTTCAGATATAACTGGAGAGGAATTGTTATTTAAATCATTCATTGGAATTACTAAAATGCTCATTGACTGGTTTAACACTGTTTTGGGATTATTTTGAATTCATTCAGAGACATTCTGGATTATATCACTGTGATATCAAGACTGTTGGTACATCAAACTAGTCAAGGCTGTTGATAATCACATTCAGGCTTGGAATTCATCCTTCGGAACACTCTATACTGTTGGGCTTGTGATATAACATTTAGGATTATTTTGGATTTAATTCACAATACTGTTAGTTCCTCATAAATTTTCACTATGTAGTCTAGGAAGATAAATTGTTTGTTGAATTTTACAAATTTTGGGGCTTTTTCTGCTTCTTTCTGTTACTTAGTTTAAGACCACAGAGTAGTAACAGAAGACTTAATCGTAGGAGGGGCATATGTGTTGTTCACAAAATTCCTTTTCTTTCATACCTCATTGAACATTATTTATCTGATTCAGGTAGAGAAAATTCCCATACCAGGTAGATGTAAGCTTGATGTCCCAGGATACAGCTCACCTGTAGAATTTGGCACCTTGACTTCATTTGCGTATCGTGTGAAAGGGACAGGTAACTTGATATTTCTTGGTATGTGTAGTATATTCCAGAGCTAGGAATATACAGTAACAAGCCAGTGCAGCATGCCAGTACTTGCATTATGCAGCAACAAGCCAGAGCTAGGAATATATATTAACATGCGGGACTGAGGAATATATGGTCATGTCCAAATGCAGGGAGTAATCAGTAACATGCTGGAGCCAGGAATGTGCAGTAATAAGCCAGTGGTGGGAATGTAAAGTAACATGCTAGAATAAGGAATATGCAGTTTGTGGTTTTGTGGGCTTAATGCCATATTTCAGTACATGATAGGCTATACATGGTGACCTGTGTATTTGGTGGAGGAAGAACTGAGGCAGAGATGCTGCCAGGCTGCAGTATTGTGGGTTTCTCGCAACAAAATCACTAGTCAGGGAACTTCTCAGAACCAATGAATGCTTTAAAAACATCTTATTTTATGTTTTCACTTACATTTGGAAGGCATTATGATTTTATCTTCAAAACAGATGAAAAACTGCAACTTCCTAGTGTAAGGAAAATTTTACTTAGAACAAGCCCGAGTGGAGATGACTAACAATCAGTCCCATCATATTGTACTTAGTGCATGTGCAAAACTACTGCCAGGACCACAGGCACTCATTTATGTCAGTGAAAAAGGAAATTATTGACAACAGCCACTTGCCTTCTAGAAATTAACATGGTGACTGTAACTCATGCAGTTTGGAATCTGCTTCCTTGCCAATCCTGTGCTCATTATTTTTTATTGCATCAGCATGGTCAGTCAGTGAGTACATATATCAGTGTACAAGGAGATCTTCTAAACTTGTTTCCCAGGAACAACTTAAGTACTTTCACAGATCATTTAATAGCCACTTTTGCAGGAAGCTTATCTGTTGCTTTGTTCCTATTTGGATCAAGTTTTGATGCAATTCTTTAGGTGTGTCATGCAGCGAATAAGCTGTGCTTAGCTCTGTTTACCCTGCACTTGAATAAAAAAACATAACCACCAAACAGAATTGAATGTGACATATTTCACTCAAAGACACACCAGAAGTATAGCCTTTAAATTTAATCAAAGTAGACATAATACATGTCAAAGAGGTTATTAAATGATCAGTAAAGGATTTAAATAATACATGAAGAACAAGTCTGAAATGTCTCCTTTACATGTTGATGTATGTTATCAGTGGCTGAAGATGCTGACAGGATGAAATAATTAGCATGGAATTGGCAGGGTGTTACAACTCTATGGTCTTAAAGTAAGTAACAGAAAAGAGTGAAAGCCATCAAGTTTAGTAAAATTCAACAAATAATTTATTTCCCTAGAATAAAAAGTGAAAATTTGAAAAGGAACTTTCAGTATTGTTTATTAATTCCCAGATACTGCTAAAATTTCTATCACAAGTCCAAAAGTATAGAGTGTTCAGAATGAAGTCCAGTGGTGTTCCAAATGAATTCCAATCTTGAATGTGCTGATGTACCAACAGCCTGGAATAGTTTGATGTGCTTACAATCTTGATGTATCACAGTGATATAATCCAGAAGGCCCTTGAATTAATTTGCAATAATTCCAAAGTAGTTATTTAGTCCGAAAAGTATCAATGAGCACTTTATAATTTCAGTGACTAATTTAAATAAAAGATTCCTCTCAAAATAAATGTGAACATAACTGAAAGTTAAAGATAGGAATGAATAATTTTGATGTAAACAACCCTATTATAAAAACTAAGACACTATAAGAGGACCAGGATGAGCATCAAAAGTTCATTCCTGAACATAAAGTTGTGAACAATCTCGTATAGACCCCCACTTGATCTGTGCCACAGTAACCATTTTACAAAAATAACTCTTTCATCTTAATGGAAATTTCCTTCAGACTGTAAACAAAATTTGTTTCTAGAAAATTCTAAAGTCAGAATCAATTCTGTATCTAGACATCTAACCTAAGTAAACATGTTTTAAAAAAATGACATTAGTCACGTAGGCCCAAACTCCTACCCTCAGTTACGGACAAAGATCAAGCAGACAATGCAGATTAAATATACTTAATGGGTGGGGATGAGAGATTAATTTCAAATCATGTGAGTTAGTCACCTTGTGTTAACTGTAGAAGACAAGTGGTTGTTGTCAATGGTTTTTCTTTTAATCTGACAGAAATGAGTGCATATACCTGCAACAGCTGTCTGAGATGAATTCTCAACTTAATGAATAAAAAGGCAAACAACTAATAATTATTCACACCTGCTGAAGATTAAAGTAACTTGTATAAGTATCATATTGTATCGATTCTTCACCTCTTGTATCAGTATTGAAAAAGTATAAATGCATTGATAATCATTTCACCCATACTTGATACACACCTTATGTCAGTCTACAAAATTAAGTAATGTATTGCTCCAGTATAGGTCATGTGTCATGTGACCAGTTTCCGACTTAAGATTAGAGTAATGCTCATTTTCAGAAAGTAATACATGTCATCACTTGTCAAGAAATCTGATATATATTAATAAGTGGGTTTTTTTAAGAGGACTTGAAAATATGTCATAATGTTTCCAAAATCTTAAATATGAAAATATATATGAAGTTTCCAGTTTACCACTTTGTATTTCATTATTGGTATATAATTCAAATATAATGACATGACAAACAAGAACTCCTTTCTCCAATCATGAAGAACTGAAAAACTACATTGTTTGGAAAACCGTGAAAAGTGATACCAACACAAATTAATTCACGATAGATTCAGTCAACATCTCTTTTCAGATGAAGAGATTGTCATTTACACAACACGACCCGAAACAATGCTTGGGGATGTAGCAGTGGCTGTCCATCCAGATGATAGCAGATATAAACAACTTCATGGCAAGATGCTGTTACATCCCTTTGAGGGCAGAGAGTTGCCAGTTATATGCGATACTGCAGTTGACATGACTTTTGGATCAGGTAGGTTATTATTGGTTGTCCAGGCCCATCCCAGAAAAACTTGGAATGACTCTTTTTACTTTTGGGTCACCTGGTCAATGAGTTTATGATATGAATATATGTCCGTCATCCATTGTGTGCCATGTATTGTCTATCAACACTTGTTTTTGAACACTATAGAAATTTAATTTATGATCAGATTTTGATCAAACTTTGTATGTAAGCTTACATTATCAAGATCTTGGATGAGAGTAGTTGAGTTATCTAGCATCAGATTGGTTGAACTTGTGAATACTGGAGGTTACATTTCTAATCAGATTTTAATCAGATTTGGTATGTCAGCTTATATCATCAAGACCTCAGATTATTTCTATTATGAGCAATATTCATTCATATTTGTGAGGTGATCTTGCATTCATTGGGCTGAGCTTGTGAACAGTATATAGAGACTATATTTCTGATCAATTTGGTATAAGAGCTTAAATCATCATGCTTTTATATGAGTTTGATTATGAATGACAAGCTTATTAATAAGGTTGATCTTGCATCTGATTGGTTGAGCTTGTGATCACTCTGAAGACCATATTTCTGATCAAACATGGAA